>ML833589.1:32994-47234 GCA_009831015.1 Picea engelmannii
AAGCAAATCCTACTGTATGACATGGACCCTTCTTGGAAGGTACCCTGCTCCTAGAAGCCTTCGACTTCTAAGATTCCTTCCTAGCTTCGTTAACCCATGATACTTTCCTGACAGTCTTGGAAGACTTCTCTCTCCCACCTGAAGGTTGACTCCCTCTGAGCGGTTGACTCTCCCTCTGAGCCTGCTGACTCCCTCTGAAGTCTAACTTCCTCTTGATAGCCTTGGGAGGCTGCTCCTCCCCACTGAATCCTGAAGGCTGACTGCCTCCAAGTTTGCACAACCTTCGGAGCTACCTACTCCTTGTCCTCCGTCACTCTACTGCTACTAGCCATTACTCGCATATGTTGGCCCTTTAGCCTATATAGGAGGTTGCTCTTTTTAACTCCAAAAACCACTGCTGTGTCTGAGCTAGATCCTTTGGGCATGAATAACACTTGTCCATCCCGTAACAAAACCTCATAGCCCTTCTCCTCAATTGTTGAGATAGAGAGCACAGTCTTCCTGAGTTTTGGCACCCATAGTACATTTGTCACTCTCAACACATCTTCTGACACATCTGGAATGACACTGTTCCAGATTCCTGCACTGCATGCTCGGTACCCATACCAAGTTCCACATACAAATTTGAGTTAGACTCTGTGAAGCTCTCGATCAACTCTCATGCTCTTGTCATATGACACATAGCTCCACTATCCAAAAACCAAGCCCCAGCACCAGAAACTTCTCCAGAAAGGGCGGAGCCCAATAAGATCTCCCTTTGAAGCCTGTCTGCAACCACAATCACCTCTGCTGATGATGCCTGCTTCCTGAGCCCTTTCTTCCACCGTGGACACTCTGAAGCATAATGGCCATGCTCATGACAAACAAAACACTTGACCTTACTAAGGTCCTTCTTCTTTCTCTACTCTGAAGATTCCTCTTTTCGTGGAGAACCATTTCTTTTGCCCTTCCTAGCATGTGCAACTAGGGCTTGGTTCTCATCATCATTGCCTTTCTGCTTGCCATTCCCGGACTCTAACCGAGCCTCCTTTTGAATGCAATCGGTCCATAGTTTGTCAAAGTCTGGCAACTTCTCTCGTGTGCAGATCACCTGCACAAATGGTTCCCAAGACTCGGGAAAACCATTCAATGCCACATTCCAACTCTGTGTCGTTAATTGCCTCACCAATGGTGGCACGCTGATCACAAATTTTAGTGATCCTCATGAGGTAGCTAGCAACTGTATTTGATTTGGATATCTCAACAGATCGAAGTTGATGCCTCAAAATCATCTTTCGACTTGTATGCCCGCTTTGGTACAAGCCCACCAAAGCATCATACATATTCTTGGCTGTCTTCTTCTCGGAGATGTGAGGAATCATGTGATCCCCAATGCCTCGATCTCTCGAGGGATAATGTCTTCCCTCGCGGGAGGGAAAGAGGGTGAGCGTGGCGCGGAAAGTCCCCGCCCAGGGCATGGCTCAGCCTAAAGTCACACAGCAGTTCATGAAATCCAACAACACCCGCTTGGCCTTCACTTCTTCTTATTAGCTGCCAATTCCTGCGGATCATTAGGACTTGGAACCACCGTCTCAACATATTCCTTGAGATCATTCTCCTCCAAGAGAAGAGGAATCCTGGCCTTCCAGGCCCAGAAATTTGTTGCTCCTTCCAACCTTTCCTCAACTCTAAGAGTGTTCAACATTGTGACCTAGCTAGAACAAAAAATATATGGCAACAAAAATCTGCAGCAACACAAATTTGCAGTAACAAATTTGTAGCCACTTGTGTCTCAAGAAGATGACCCTTTCTCTATCTAGAGCCTATGCTTTGATACCATGTCAATTTTTAAGCATCTAATTTTAGATCTGAAAATTATTTCCAAGTGACTTCAAATAGTAAACCCTAGGGCTGTTATCACTGAATAATTTTACATTGAAATTATGACAAAAAATTACAGCGGAAACATAAAGATCATAGATATATCATCCATGCACAAGAGACACAATTTTCAGTTCTGTAAACTTTCCAGATTTTGAATTTCTAAGGGAAAAACCAACCCTCTCAACAAATCACAAAACGAGCAAATCCAAGGACAAAAACCAGTCCTCTCAAAATTACAAACTCAACAAATTTTTTTCGGAAAAACCCCAACTTGCAAATCTGCTGTTTTACGACATGTTGAAATCAACCTTACAATGCATACGTGTGGTCTGTATGGTCCGTACCACACATGCGACATATTTTTCTACATTGTCACACATGTGGCCTGGTTCTCCTTCACACATGCGGCCCTTTTTCTGCTCTTCTACCACGTGTAACCTCACACGTGTGGCCTCCTTGCTGAAAAATCAGAAAAACAGAAAAACAAAAACCTTAGGCCAGATTTACCAAAGTGCAGAAATTCCTTTGCTGAAATTGCCACCCAATCTCCTTGGCACAAGTGCTCAGTCACTTATGCCAACTCCATAATGTCACAATGAGATGTGACAATGATCCTCACATTTCCTCTCCTTTTATAGGAGACTAAAGTGAGTTTAGAAGCCCTTAATTTACTTTAAGGAGCCCTTCACTAAACTCAACATTAAATTATAATTGTTTATTCCTCCACGTGGTTGTGAAGCCCCAACATGTGGTTGTGAAAGCCCCAACTCAATATACATGGGGTTTTCACCAAACGAAAACATGCAATGTGAGTGCCAACAAAGATTCCCACATGCTTAACACCCAAGGTCAATGTGGGAATACCTCCCGATGCTACAAAAACATCAACAATGTTGAAGGTAGTTAGGGTGGACAATGAGACCATCTTGTAATTGCATGAAATGTTAATAGTAAAAGATCATTTAGGGGCCAGGAGTTTGAGGGTGTGAGACCCAAGTGGTTTGATTGTACACCCAATAGATTTTTTCCTTAACTACCATATTGATCTCCCTTTTAGTGGGGAGGTTATGACCATGGGCATCCAAAGATTATTTGAAAGGAGGGAGACACTATATAAAAATGTTGATAG
Source organism: Picea engelmannii (assembly GCA_009831015.1). Lineage (NCBI taxonomy): Eukaryota > Viridiplantae > Streptophyta > Pinopsida > Pinales > Pinaceae > Picea > Picea engelmannii. The sequence continues at coordinate 35,987 of ML833589.1, forward strand.
CCTAGAGAAATGAATTGGTGTCTGAGAACCAACCCCCTCTACAATCGGAAATGGCAAGGGAAGCAAACTCCTCGGAATAGTAAAGGGTGAGATAAGGATGCTTGTCTTGTCCAGGAGTAGAGTCACCTAGAGTGCAGATCTTGTGGAGTAAGTAAATGCGTTTGAAAATGTACTCTAGGTGTAAAGGATGCAACCCAAAATTTGCTATGACAGTGGCTTTTAGGTTCGTCCTTCTGCAAAGGATCACATGTTGGAGCATGATAGACGACACTCTCTCAACAGATGCCCAATTAACAGAGGACAAATATAGTCCTCAAACCTTGGCCCCATAAAGAACTATGGATTTAATGATGGTGTTAAAAAGATGTATCTTCGCAGGGATGTCCTGCAAATGCAATTCAAAACATTGGTGCTTGAGCAAGGCCAAGGAAGCATACCCCTTATAGAGACGAGGTTGAAAAGTAGGCCTCAAGGTGAACCTAGGGCCTATGAACATGATCCCCAAATATGTGTGGGCTATGGTAATCTCCACTTTGCCCCCACAGAAAAATAAGTGAAAGTGCTTGAGAAATTTCTTGGAGGTGTTGAAAATTATGTCCTTAGTTTTGTAAAGGTTAAATACCATCTACTTAAGATTACAAAAGCTCGCAAGAGCATCCGATTGCCTCTAAAGACCCTTGGGGTAAGTTTTAATCCCCAGTAGTACTTGTGCAACTGGAGGGTTAAGATCCAGTGAGATTCCATCACACTAGTCTCATTTCAGATGCATCCAAACATTGACATGGATTAGGGGTCCTTCTAGAGTCGGTTTCATCAGATTCTAGAAAACTGCTATTTTTAGTAGTTTTCTTTTTTTTAGTACCCAGAGATCAAGGACTTGTATGTTAGAGGCAATTATATATTCTTGATCCTTGTAAAAAAGCGAGTCGAACAAGACTACTTTTAATTGCATGCGAGATGATTAGTTTTTCCTACTTTTTTGCTTTTTGCTTTTTGCTTTTCAGAAGATAGACTTGTGTTCCATCTCTTAAGGATTAATCTTTCTCGTTTTTTCCTTTTTTCTTTTTTGGAGGAAGATTGCTTTTTGGGCACATCTATAATTAGTGGTTTCCGTGTATGGAAGGTATAGGTTACATGTCTTGGTTCCGTGCATGCAGTGGTGGAGTGGTTTGAGGATTCTGGTGGGTGAAGAGTGATGAGTCAATAACGTGTTATGCAAGTGGATTTTCTCCTAGGGTTACATGTGGCAACTTGGTAGAGGGTGCCCATTCTGCATGAGAAGACTAAGTTTGACTCATGTCAAAACTCTAATTCGAGTGGCTATGTTTAGGCTCATTCTTGCCAAGTTTGACTTCCCAAACCTTGATTCCATATTCTAAATTTGACCACTCCACAACCTAGTTTGACCTCTTGGGTATGTTTGGAATGTGCTAATTCTATCTAGCCTAAATTTAAGCCTTAAATAAAGTGTTTTATACCCTAACTCGCCCTTGTGATTTTTGACTGGCAAACATGCCAAGTTACTTGTTGATGTTTCGGTAGCATCGAGAGTATTCTCACATGTGTGGAGCTCTATGGGATTGTTGATGGGATTTGTGGGCTTGTGTTGGGGCTTCACACCCACATGTGTGATTAAACAAATCTAATTTAATGTTGAGTGGTTCAAGGGCTTCTTCCACACCCCTTTTGAGTCATATGTAGGGAGATCATGTGAGAAGGTGAAACATAAGGTGAATGTGACATTCATTCTTGGAGAGAAAAGTGTGGTGACCTCAACCATCTATGGAGAGGAGCTGAATAGCCCTCAGATCTGTAGTTTTGTAAGTGTTTTGGGTAGGTTCTTTGGAGAGGAGGGCTCGACCAACAAAGGAATGCAACCACAGGTCTGTGGGAGGGCTCGACCAACAATGGAAGGCAACCACAGGTCTGTGGGAGGGCTCGACCAACAAGGGAAATGCAACCACAAGTTTGTGTGAGGTTGCTAGCAAGAAGGAGAGGCTCGACCTACTAGTTCTGAGGCTCAATCTAGTGGAAAAACACAACAACAAGATGCTAGGGCTGTTCTGGAGGCTTGGTCTGCTAAGGGAGGTCTGCTAGGCAGTGTTTTGGGGCTGTTACAACCAGTCTAGCAGTCGGTTAGAAGGGCTGGTATAACCTAACAACAGAGTTTCAGGATAGGTCTGTTGTAGCTCTTGAGTAGCTCTTTTGGGTAGCCTTTGAGGACTAGGACATGCCTGGGTAGAGGTTTGATTGGTTAGCAAAGAGAGGGGCCAAAGGAACCTATTCGGTGGGTTGATCAGAGGAGGTCGTAGCCTTAGGAAGGCTGAAGGCCAAGCTTGTGTGTAGGTGCCTAGAGAGACATCCACATGGATTTGTGGAATGGTACAAGTTAAGTACAGTTGCAGTGGCAGTGGAGGGTTTGAGGGGGCAAGGGATGCCCTAACCCCCAACGTCTGTTCAACAACAAGGAAACCAAGAGGGTTTTATCAACATTGAGCAAGGGTTTTTTGAGTTTATGATTTCCCTTGTTTTGGCTTTTTTCAATGTAAGAAAAATTGGGCCATTGTCCCTGGTACGGGAGCCCATTGTTCTAGGTTTAAAAAAAAGTGATTTGGGCATTAAATTCATGTGTACTTGTGTATGATTCAATTGCTGGTTTTACTTTTTGTTGTGCTAAGTTGTTAGGCATCTTAGTGTATTTATGTTCACAGTTCAGAATGTGTGATTTTTGTGTGTGTTGTTGAGAACCTAGACTAGACCCAAGGTGTGTTCGAAATCTAACATGGTATTAGAGCTTGAGGTTTTGAGATGGCAGTTGGATTTGAGTTACTTACAAAGGTGCTAACTTTGAGAGGGAGTTGAAGTGACTGTTGCAGGTAGCAACATGTTAGATGGTCTTTGGTTTGAGACATGGAGCAGATTGTTCAGACCATGAGTGGTGGAGTATAGCAGCTTGGAGGTGTGGCAGGTTAGGAGTTTTGGTGGAGAGCTCGGTTCGCAGCAGTATGTTGTCTGGTTGGTTGCTAACTCCATGGATGGAAGTTTGATATGATAGAGTCTTCATTAGGCTGGAGAGTTACACATGTGATAGTGAGTCGAGGTGCGACAATGTCTGAGGTATTTGACCCAGGAGGATGAGGACACTTGCAGAGATGAGTTGTGGAAATTGAGTGTCCAACCACAACTTGGGACTATTTAAGAGAGAGGACACATGTTCAGTTGTAGCGTGTGCGTCGACACAGAGAGTGTTGTGACTTGGATGATGGACTTGGGCAGAAGTGCATTGGATGGTTGACTTGAAGTGGGAACCTTGCCTTGGGAGGATTGCATGGTTCTTATATAGTGGCAGGCAACGACATATGACAGGGGCATGATATTTGTTCAAGAGCTTCACAGAGTTTGACTCAGATATGTACGTGGAGCTTGGTATGGGGACCAGGCATGCAGTACAGGGATATGGAACAATGCCATTCCAGATGGAGTCAGGAGATGTGTTGAGAGTGACAAATGTGCTATGGGTGCCAGAACTCAGGAGGAGTGTGCTCTCAATCTCAACGATTGAGGAGAAGGGCTATGTAGTTTTATTTCGAGATGGACAGGCATTGTTCATGCCCAAATGATCTAGCTCAGACACAATAATGGCTCTTGGAGTTAGAGAGAGCAACCTGTATAGGATAAAGGGCTAGCCTGCGTGAGCTATGGCCAGCAACAACAGCAGAGTGACAATGAACGTGGAATAGGTGGCTCTGAAGGTTGTGCAAACTTAGAGGGAGTCAACAAATTCAGAGGGAGTCAGCAGGCTCAGAGGGAGAGTCAACCTTTAGGTTCAGGTGGGAGAGAGGAGTCTTCCAAGACTATCAGAAAGGTGTCATGGGTTGAGATGGCTAGGTAGGGAGCTCAGAAGCGGGAAGCTTCTAGGAGCAGGTGTCTTTCAAGAAGGGACCATGCCATGCAACAAGATTTTCTTCAGTGATAGAGGGAGCAACCAAGCAGGTGGATTGGAGAGTAGTTGTGGTAGCGGATCTAGTATGGGAGACAGAGCTACTTCTAGGTGGTGGTGAGAATACATCCCTCGCTAAGAGGGAGTGTTGATGTTTTGGTAGCATTGAGAGTATTCTCACATGTGTGGGGCTCTATTGTCTTGTTGATGGGCTTTGTGGGCTTGTGTTTGGGCTTCACACCCACATGTGTGATTAAACAAATCTAATTTAATGTTGAGTGGTGTAAGGGCTTCTTCCACACCCCTTTTGAGTCATATATAGGGAATTCATGTGAGAAAATGAAACATAAGGTGTATGTGACATTCATTCTTGGAGAGAAGTGTGGTGACCTCAGCCAGCTATGGAGAGGGGCCAAATAGGCCTCAGATCTGCAGTTTTGTAAGTGTTTTGGGCAGGTTCTTTGTAGTAGAGGGCTTGGTCAGCAAAGGAAGGCAGCCACAAGTCTTTGGGAGGGCTCTACCAACAAAGGAAGGTAGCCACATGTCTGTGGGAGGGCTTGACCAACAAGGGAAAGGCAGCTGCAGGTCTGTGTGAGGCTGCCAGCAAGGAGAGGCTCGGCCTGCTAGTTCTGAGGCTCGGCCTAGTGGAAAAGGACAACAGCAAGGTGCTGGGGCTGTTCTAGAGGCTCAGTCTGCTAAGGGAGGTCTTTTGGGCAGTGTTTTGGGGCTGTTACAGCCACTCGAGCAGTTGGTTAGAAGGGCTGGTATAACAGCCTAACAACAGAGTTTCAGGACAGGTTTTCTGTAGCCCTTGAGGGCTGGTACAAGAGACCTGGAGCAGCTCTTTTGGGCATCCTTTGAGGACCAGGACAGCCTGGATATAGGCCTGATTGGTGAGCAAAGAGAGGGGCCTGAGGCACCTGTTCGGTGGGCTGATCAGAGGAGGCCATAGCCTTGGGAAGTCCGGAGGCCAAGCTTGTGTGTAGCCAACAGCCTAGAGAGACAGCCACAGGGATTTGTGGGCTGGTACAAGTCAATTACAGTTGCAGAGGCAGTGGAGGATTTGAGGGGGCAAGGGATGCCCTAACCCTCAACCTCAGTTCAGCAGCAAGGAAACCGGGAGGGTTTCATCAGCATTGAGTAAGGGTTTTCTGAGTTTATGATTTCCCTTGTTTTGGCATTTTTCAGTATAAGAAAAATTGGGCCATTGTCCTTGGTACGAGAGCTCATTGTTCTGGGTTTAAGAACAAGTGATTTGGGCATTAAATTCCTGTGTACTTGTGTATGATTCAATTGCTGATTTTACTTTCCGCTGTGCCAAGTTGTTAGGCATCTCAGTGTGTTTATGTTCATAGTTCAGAATGTGTGATTTCTGTGTGCTGTTGAGAACCTAGACCAGACCTGAGGTGTGTTTGAAATCCAAGCTTACCATGCTGTTTTGTTAAGAAAAGCTTAAAGGTTAGCTTTATCCAATTATTTAGCATGAGAATAAAGGCGAACTCCACAAAAGCTAAAAGAATTAAAGTAGAAGACTTTTACCAATTCTGTTTGCTTGCAAAAGAAATAAAGGCTGGAAAAAGGATTTAAACAACAGAGAAAGCCTGCTAAAACAACAACAAATTGAGTTGGCAGCCATGCAAAGGATGATAGAATTTGGCATGTTTTTCTTGCTTTCATCCACTAGTAGCAAGGGCAAATTGATTCCTTTAGAGTGAGTTTCTATATATGCAGATTTGAGAGACAAAGCAGCGGTTGGACAGTATTCTTTCAGAGTAGATTGTAGCAACCGACAGGTCTTCACTCTTCCATCCTCCCAGAACTTAGACCACTACCTCCACTGCAGGCAAGCAAGGATCTGATCTCAACCACTCGTAATTTTATTTAAATTCATCCTCGCTTTCGATTGCTTATTGGCAGCTCAAGAGTGAGCTTTTATTTTGTGCTAATCAATTGGAGTTTTATGTAGAATCTTAGTTTGATAACTACATACAACCCCTAGAGACACCCCCTGGAGATTGGAAAAACACCAATCTCAATGGAGAGGCCTCCCATGGTGACAGGGTTGGTTGTCTATAATTATTAGGCAGGTCTGCTAGTGCATATTTGTGTGGTAACAAATTGGTGTTGTGGCCGGGGACTTCATCAATCCTCGGATATGTTTAACAGCATCAGTGAGATTAGCTTTATGTGTTATATTTTCTATTTCACCCGCCGACTCCATTGTTGTAGGGTTTTATCACATTGGACAACCTTAGAAGGAGTCCGCGATTTGACCCTACACAAGGCACAGTTTCGGTCCCTAACGAACTTGAAGATATATTCCAAAAAACAAGGGTAATCACCTCTTGAACATCCCTTGGCGACTCCATTGCAAAAAGTACATGATTGGTCATGGATATCAAATACATACAGTGGGTGAAGGGTAATTTTTCTCTGGTTTTTGAGCTTTCTCACATTAAGAGGGGAGAAGATCAAACTATAAGATCCACCCCTCATTTCGACCAAGAAACATTTTGGTGGATTATGCCTTTGCTTTTGATTCAGAGTTTCGTTCCCTCTTTTGGAATGAAAATCCAAGAAATTTAGGGGAAGCTTTCTTTGCTGCCCTAAGAGTGTAGGAATTCCTTGCTGTTGAAAAAAACATAATAGTGGAAACCTTGCATGTGATGAAGTTGTTCGTGATAAAGGGGATAATGATGACTTTTGCTTTGATGATCATGAACCAGTAATTGCATCACTTGAGCCATATGCAGAGTTCCATGAAGATGCAGATGAAGAGCCAAATTTACAAGTGGGTTTGTTGATAGAGTAATTGCATTGTGACTTTGTATTTGGTGATTGCTTCATTGTGTTTGCTTGATGTTGTGCATTGTCACTTGCTTGTTGTGAGTCTTGATCTATGTTGTAGAGGAGCGCCCCCCCCCCCGCCCCCACTCTCGAATCGCACTCCCAAAGGGAGCGTTTTTAGGGAGCTCGCTCCCAACCAAATTAGAACGCTCTCTACTTGATCTGGGAGCGCTCAGGGAGCGTTGCTCCTTGAGTGCTCTCGGATTGCTCCCGAGATGCTCCCACATGGAAAAGTAATGCCCCTCAAGCGCTCCAGTGCGTATGAGGCCCTCTTGGGCGTTTTTTTCTTTTTCTTTTTGAGGGTGTTTGGGAACCAAGACAAGGTTCCAAAAGGGAGGAAAAGGTATGGCTAGGGTTTCTAAGGGATTAAAACACTCATGCACTCCTTTTTTCTCTCATTCTATTTCTCATTTCACTTATCTTTGCTAGGAGGGTTTTGAGCGGACTTCTTGCTAGTTCTTAAGGAGATTGAAGGGAGATTGAAGGCTGCTATAGGGAGATTGAAGGGAGATTGGAGAGCCTGGAAGGGATTGGAGAGCTTGGAAGGAATATTGAAGGCTCCCATAGAGAGATTGGAGAGCTTGGAAGGGATTGGAGAGCTTGGAAGGAATATTGAAGGCCCCCATAGGGAGATTGGAGAGCTTGTAAGGGACATTGAAGGCTACCATAGTCATATTCAACCACCATTGGAGAACTAAAGAGGCAGGCTCTTAAGCCCATTCTTGTTTTAAAAAAAAAATCCATGTGTTGTAAACTAGTATATTATGCTATGTTGAATATTTGAATGTTTTCTTATCTTACTCTTTCCTATTTCTCCTCCATCATTCTATTGCAGGTAGCAAGCTATTATCAAGGTTCAACAATCATGATGATGATGTCAATATGGTATGTCATTATGGTTTCATTTTTGATTATGATGGTGGTGGTGGGAACTAGAGGATGTCGAAATAATCGTGATAGTGATGAAGAAATAAAAGTGGAAATCACATACCATGGAGAGGAGTAAGGAATGGAAGGGGATGATGAAAATGAAAATGATAGCGATGATCCCCAAAATCCCAAAGATATTTTAACACCTTTGTGGAAGTATGCCACAAGGCTCGGGGGAGGGAAAGGGTGTGGAACCACAAAATTTACATGCCACCATTGTCATACAACTTACATAGGTTCCTATACCCATGTGAGAAAGCATCTATGTGGGCTTATGTACTGGGATGAAGGTAAGATTGTAGGAGTCAAAACTTGTGTCGAAGTGTCACCCAAAGACATACTCAAATACCAAAGGGAAGAGGAGGCAGAGGCAGGACAAAACAAATCCAAAAGACCAAGGGTTGAACATGAGAGTTCACAAAGAATGTTCACTGGTCGATACACACCCCCCCATGCTAGTGCATTCTCGCCTTCGTCTTTAGGACGTAGAACACTATTAGATTTCCTTGACCAAGGTTGTAGAGATGATGTGGATGCAAATTTTTTTGGGTTTCTCTATGCATGTGGTATACCATTCTGTTGGATTTTCCTTATTTACAGAGCATTAGTGTTACTAGTGTTCTTTTACTTCGTTACCATTAACATATATATCATGTACTGAGCAGTAGCAACATAAACAAGAGACAGAAAAGAATACAAGAGATTTATCTTGGGAAAACCCCAAATGGGGGAAAAACCCAACAACCTTTCTTAGGTAGATTTCGTTCACAAAGCAAGTCCAATCAGATAAACCCTAGCACAAGTGCTAGCTTAACCAGAAATACCACCCCAACTGTAGCAACAACACCATACAAAGGTAGTGCACCTTCTCAAGGAGTAGCGCACAAGAGAGAGATACCAAAAGATTGAGCAATAACAAACTGTGCAGGTGCAACTACTATGTCACCTCCTCCAAACTTGTGCCTTGCTTCTGTGTAGATGGGAGAGTGTGAGTGAGTGAACAAATAAGCCAAGATGTCCTCTATTTATAGTCTTCCTAGCCACTAGATTGGGACAACTTCTTCTTTGGACAGTGCTCTTTTCATTAATACTTTATTCTTCTGGCCCGACTTCTCTTCTAGGGTATCTCAATATCTGTTCAATGAATCTCTAGCTTTCAGAATCTTCTGCGCATCTAAGAAAGTTCATCTAGGAGGGAAAGATCCTCCCGCAGCTACCAAAACATCAGCACTCCTTCTTAATTAGGGAGGCATCTTTCCCAATGTCTTCATTTGGTAGTCCACGGACTACTTTGCAATCTGCTAGCAGGCACACGACTGCTACAATACCTTCAGTAGCTCGAATCATCAGGCACAGTCTCTGTGATCAAACTGTAGCACACACAGCTACATCCAAATGGTCTGGTAATCTCCATGACAATCAACTAGTAGCACACAACTACTACAATGTCATCCAATAGATCATAATTGCTGCCAAGTAGTACAACACTACTGTCTAGTGACACACAGTCACTGTCAGTGGACCACATCCACTGTAGTAGCACACAACTATGTCTTATTTGTGGCTATAATGCCTCAAAAGATCGTCCCCACTATCGACAATCATATCTTGCCATTGTATCTTAGTGAAGTCAACCAATCCAACTCCAAAATCAAACAAGGAGAAGTCTAGGGCATCAATGACACCTAATCTCCAAGTATCGAAAGCCCTAATAATTCAACACCCCCGACCTACTGCAATTGTCTAAGCATCGTCCGAAAAATCTCCCAACACATGGTTCGCAAAGTCACTTCGTGCGAACCTCTCTCAGACCGACCTATAAGTGGTAAAGTCACCAGGGCCCCAAACTAACTTGTGTGATGTGAAGCACTCTCCACTCATAACCTTGATCTGCAAGGTGCAAACACAAGGATCCACTTGACTGTCTCTGATAAGCTAGACAATTAGAAGCTGCACAAACTTAGTCAACTCCTCAGAAGACCACTCCTCCAAGCAACCAAACCTAAGCACCCCTAGAGTAAACTTTGGAAAGCGAAAACTGATCATCTCATTTGTATTGACTGTCGAGATGTCCAACACTGCAATCACAAGGTCCCAAGCAAATCTTCGAGAGGAACCATCATATCGATGTTGCACCCCTCCGATCATAACCATATGATTACCATGACCAGACTACGCTCTCCTCTCCTGGACTGAAAAGATTAAATCCCCGAAAGGACTAAACTCACTATCTTGGATCATGTCTCGCCAAGGCATCTTAGTGACATTGAAGCCTACCAATCTACGGATAGACTCGATCCTGGTTATCATGAGGAGAAATCTACCTCGCCATATAGAACAAGGCTCAATAACTCCTCTCACAACATTCCCACAATAACGCAAACCAATCACTAACATGACCCTATCGATCACCCGCGTCATCTGAAGTAGTCTATCACTTCGATGAATGCCAGGATCCCACCACCAAATTGGAAATCCATCACTCCCAATGCCTGCTGAAATCCCCATGAACCGATCCAATAGTGTTTGAATCTGTTCTCCTGCCCTTTGCGCACTAGTCACAAGGTCCAAATGAAAGACCTCTGTCACAACCATAGTGCCACCTGTCTCCTCCTCCCGTGTCCTTCTTTATATAAGGAGGGCATGAAATAACAACAATAGATGCCTCTGCCACTATCTGCAAGAATGGAAAAGCAATAGTCTAAACGTTCTACCTTTTGGAAGTTTTTCGACGATTTTTTCCATTTGATTTTGCCCGAAATCCGGTGAGGAATGGTTGGATCTACAGATTTGAGTGGCTAAGTTTGTATAATCCGACTGCCCAGGGGTTTTTTAGCATGCTGAATCCATCTATGCATTCAAAAATGCAATTTAAACAACAAAAAATAGAGATTTTGTCCAAATTTACATCGCCGGATTCCGGCCAAAAAACCCAAAAGGTAGAACGTTTAGTCAACGCCGAATGGAAAATGATTAGTGTGTTGGTTGAATTGGTCCGCAAGAAAGGTGCTCAACTATCTCTTCCGTAGCTAAGCCTTGAGCCTTTAGTGGGCTCTCCAACAGAAGCGGCTCATGATTCCCATAATGCAAAACAGGTGCATGGTCAAAATCCTCTGCGTCAAACCTCTCCTCACGCACCTATAACTCTGAATGCTCCTCTTGCGGGATCGTCACAAGAGGCGTCTCCCTTGAATCACGTGTGCCACTTATGCCCTCATGTGTCACGGTTGCTAAAGATGATGTAGTCTCTGCTGCTGTCAATGTTGAAGAGCGTGCCAAACTCAGTGGGTAATAAAGCTCCTCAACCTCCCTTTCCTTGTCTTCAACGAACTTAAGAGCAAGGTACCTATGCATGAACAACTACAAGTAATTGGATTTCATTCGCTCTAGTGCCTCTTTGATGATGTGCAATTGGGTATTAGTGACTCCATCTGCAATTCCCCTTTGCCTCTCCTCCAACTGGGTTTTCCACATAAGGTCTTTAATAAACTTATGAGCACTATCTGCCCTCGTCAATACTTGCACAATTTG
>ML833590.1:20985-51148 GCA_009831015.1 Picea engelmannii
CAAGCCAAGAAGGATAATAAATTATCACCAAAGTACTATGGCCCTTATAAGGTGTTGCAAAAGATTGGTACTATGGCATACAAATTGGAGCTGCCTGTATCTTCACAAGTACACCCAGTTTTCCATGTTTCATGCTTAAAGAAAGTTATAGGTGACAAGATCCCAGTTCAAACTATATTTCCAGAACTTGACGAGGAAGGAAAAATGATATTGGAGCCTGAAGCCATCACTGAGACAAGAATTTGCCAACTGAGGAATAGATCCATTTCAGAGTATCTCATTAAATGGAGGAAACTATCAGCTGAAGATTCCACTTGGGAAGATGAGTCTTTTATACAAAAGCATCCAGAGTTACTCAATCGTTGCGGACAACACTTGTCTCAAGGAGAGGGGCATGTTAAGCCCTAATATTGGCCCATTACCCCTTAATTGGGGCATATTAGATTAGTAATGTTATTTTATTTATATCGTCTTTAGGCCATTAGTTGTAATTATACCTCCTAGTCTCCTATATATACCAAGGAGACATTTTCATTTTGAATCATCTTGTACTTGAACATTTAAGTGGGGTAAAAGGAGGTTTCCCCCTCGAAGAGGCTTATTCTCTGAAATTATTTCTTTTTCAAGGCGTTGAGTATTTTTCCTGAGGTTTTTCTATGCTATATTGATGTTTGGTTCTTAACATCACCCATATAACATCACCCATATTGAAATCCCCAATGTTGGAATTCAATTTGAATTCTCTGATTGTCCTTCTTCTTGTATGGAGATGATTAACTGTTTTCTGCTCTAATTTCCCTTCTACCTTTGTGTTACATATTTCTAGAATATTTTGTAAGACCTTAACAGATGATGGAACATTCAATAGCTTAACACAGGATTGCAAAAAATTATTTATGGTACTTACTTTCTCTAAAGGTTGTCCTTCACTGGTATGGTCCATTGAGTAGGGAATTCCATACATCAGTGAGTTCTGAGTTTGCTACCTGACTGATGCAAAATTATGTTTGAGAAACTTTGGTCTGGCCTCCTTAAATATTTCCTTTGCTTTCCACGTGTCAAACTACTTTCATGTCTCCGTGTTCTTCTTAACCCATTGGTCATGATTTGGATATCATGTTACTGCATCTATTCCTGTCTTGGATCCTCCTGAAGTGACTATATTGATGTTTCTCCCATCATCCCTTGATTTTGCAGAAATACATTGGAATTTCTTATTGTTCTGGTTTCTTTTTTCCTGTATCTTCCACAAGTGTATTGGATAGTGTTCTATGTCATGATATGTTGTGTGACAGTACATACATGTCACTGGTGGGAGTGGAAAATCGCTTTCATAATGTCCTGGTTGTTGGTAGTTGTGGTGTACTACCGGTCCTCTGCCTCGTCCTCCACCTATATATCGACCTCGATCTCTACATGGTTCATTGTACTAAGGTACTTGGTTATATTGCATTGGGTTATACTGTGGCTACACATTGTTGTATTGATATTGGGCGTTGTTGTATTTCTATTGTGCATTGTTGTATGGTGGTGGTATTTGGATGAAATGAGGTACAAATTTTCCTATCATCATTTCTTCCTGCACCCTATAAGTATATTAAGTTCTTTCTCTCATCAGCTCCATCGTTCTACAATCCTTATCATCATGAACCATTGATTTGCAGAAATTGCAATATCAAATTTTTGGTATTGTCTTATACTTCTGCATCATTGGACAATGATATGGATTATTCCCATGTGTCTTACAAATCTCTCACCATTGTCCTCCTATTGGAAATGGGTTTGGCACCACTGTCGCCATATGCTACGTGAAAGTTGGGCATTCATTCTTATGGTGTCCTTCTATCCTGCATAGGGTACACCAAAGAACTTCTCTTTTCTCTTTACCCTTATTTTGGTTAAGTTGAAATGTTAGATTCTTCAAATCCTCCTTAATCTCCTCTATTGATGGATATGTTAGTTGATATTGGTTCTTTTCCAATTGTAAGGCTTCCTGCAGAGCCTCTGCCTGAGTTTGGAACTTCTATTGTCTTAATGGGCATTTCAAATGTGGTAACAATGATTTCACAAATAAGTGCCTATGTTTCATATCAGTGATTGCATTTTTCTACTTTCCCTTCAGTTGTTTGAACCTCTGATCAATCTCCCAAAAAGATTCACCTAGTTTTTTCATGATTTCAATCATTTCATTCATATACTAGTCTTCTGAGTTGGGCTTCTGAAATTCATTTACCAAGAGTTTTTTAATGTCTGCAATAGTCTTCGGTATTCCCTATGGAGTGTTTACATCTAGGCTCATATACCAATCCAGTGCGTGGTCTCATAGTGTAATAGATGATTGTTTGAGATTTGTATCCTCATATGTGATCTTCTTTTCTTCCTAGATCTTCTCACATATGAATAAGTGCTTTTCAGAGTCCTGTGATGCATCTCCCCAAAATTCTGGTAATCTAATCGTGGGATTGTGTCCTGCCATTTTGAATGGTGTTGAACTACTACCTCTGTGTGGTGTATATAATTGACTATTACTTTTTGAACTGGATCCTTCAGTTGATGCTCCTTGATTGGATGTGTGCCCTATTGTATTTCTTCTACTAAAATTCAGTTGTCTAGACATTGTTTTTCTTTCTGGTGTATTAATCATACATGGGGTTGTAGGTTCCACAATGACGATGATCTGGATTGAAGTTTCTACCTTCTATTCCTGACTTTGGACCTCCTGTTTTCCTTTCATATGTTGCACACAAGATTTCCCCAATTTTATCCACAACTCAAATATTCTCTACCTCTTCTTCATCGCTTGTCAATCCCTCTTTATCAACTACGACTTTCTTTTTGTTATTCATTTTATATTGGTAGGGTACTTCACTGTGCGTCTTTCCATATTTTTCCATTATCTACTTTATCTGGTCTTATTCCATTATGATTGGGTCCATGACCTCCTTCTTTTTTGTTTTATCCATCTCCTTTTCCATATCTCAATCTCCTGTTAGTGCTTCCACCCCTCCCCCATGCACGCATGGAATTTTAGTTGTCTAATTCCATGGTAATCAGACCATTGCCATACAATACAATTTGGATTGAAGTATATAGATATTTGATGTACCTACCTTTGGGTCCCTTTAGAAAATCCTGCTCTGCTGCAGTGTAAGGCTTTACAGTATCCACTGCAAATTCGGTTATAAGCCCCACAACAATACTATCTAACTAAAAATCTATTGCGCATGTAAACATGTTATTAACTTATTGTAACCTTGTGATTTCCATAGGATTCCACTCTAGTTGTCTGATTCGATTTGTAGGGTGGTTGTATTTTAATCTCAATAACCACTCCTGCAACAAATGTGTGAATTCACAGAAAAATACCTCATGCAAATCGCTAAACACGTATTTGTCGAGATATTTGTGTGGTGTTAACTTAGGGTTTCTATTTTCCTTATGTTCAAACTCAAGTTCCTTTGTTTCCAACCATATTTCAATATCCACCTTCATTGGATTCCATGGCATAAACGTTCCCTTCTATAGTTTCATTCTCCACGTGTTTCTTCCACAAATCTCGTCCACTCAATCCTGTGCAGTTCCAGCTGGCAACAAAACCATTTGTTGGTTGATCTTTCCCTTTCTTATTCTTGGGTTGAACTAGGTTCATATCTCAATAGGTTTCCAACAAAATCCTCAAAAACTATCGACCCTTCTAGTTAACCAAAAGGCAATGCTGCGCACAGGGTGCACAACGCAGTCTCACTCGAGATAGATTTTATGGGTGACTACAATACTTAGGTGTTTGCAATCTAGGAAAGAGTGGGGATATGTGATGTTATTTTTTATTATTCATGTATTACCCTTGTTAAACATTCAAGTACTTCTATGATTTATTCATCTTTAAACCTATGCATCCATGCTAATATTTCTAGTTTAACTATTCATTGATACACTAATGATCAACACAAAGTAAAAATTCATTGACAATCACACATACCAAAAATTTTATCGTGGTTCACCCCCTCCTGGGGATACGTACACAAATATTTGGCTCTCCCTTATTTTATTCAATCCATTGCAAACTCTTTCACTGCGTGCATTACATATTTAGTAATACAATCCAAATGAGGGTAAGATCCCTCTGTGAGGTGGACTAGATCACACCATGATCCACATCCTGTGACCTAACCCTCATGGACTAGCTTATTCGACTCTTCCACGGGAATCCTTGCAATCAACAACATAAATCCTTCTTAATAACTTGGACTACCCCTTTCTCTCTCTCTCTATACCTCCTAGGTATTTTTTTATACTACTCGATGGCTTATATCCATTACAATATTTGTAAAAAACCCTAACTCTATCATGGTTAGGCTTGCTTGCCTTTGTGCCACGTTGCTTTTCCCCTTGCATGCTCCTTTTCCTTCTTTTTTTGCATGTTTCTTTCTTGCCACCTATTTCTTGTGCTCCAAGTTTAGCTCTTCCTTTCCAAAGTTAGGACTTTCCTCAAAATAGATCCTTCTCAAAAAATAGGCTTGCACCCAAAATAGAATTCCTTCTCAAAATAGGCCTGTGCCCAACAATGTTCATTTTTTTATCATTTCATATATTTATTTCCGAGGGTTTCCTCTGTAAGAGAAAACATGCAGTTAGGTATTGTGAATATTGCGTAGCACCCTCACCCTGGAGGATGTGTAGTCTTATTTCTTTTACCACAACTTGGATGTCATGGGTGGTCTGTGTGCTTTATCCTGCTTTATGTTGAAGGAAAAGAATTGGGTTTTGTTTTTCCCACATCCCACATTTGAAACCCTACACCTATATGCTTTCTCTAGGCCTCTTCTCCTCATCTTCTAATACACAAGTGAATGAATCAAAGAAAAACCATTTTCAAAGTTTTTTTGAATTATTAGACACACAGTCGGTTTCATGATTATTATGTTGTATCCTTAATGTATGTTGTTACGAGGAAAATCTCTCTATGGCTAGGGGTAAACCACAACAGATGGAAATGACTGCAAAAATCAACTCTAATATAAGGTATGCTATATAATAAAATATGCTAACAAGACAAGATAAAGAGCCTACCTCGTCTAGACGTTCGATGAAGTCCATCGTTGAGCACGTGACTCAAAGAAACACACTTGCAACTTGTCCTCAACAACCAAGAAACACAAGCATATGGTGATAATATATAAAGTTAGCATAATCCATTAACATTCATAAAAAATATGCCCATGGAATAACAATTCAAATATTTGCAAGATATTAATTGGACAAGAAAAGAGTATTTCTATTAAAATGTAATCAGCAGAAGTGAATGAATTAAAAACTTCTATGTTGGTATGGTTCGAAACCGAGAAACTAAGTCCCTTCTAGTTGGGCCTCCACCACTTCAATCCTCCACCAAAAGCAAACTAATATAATATACACAGTGAGGTTCCCAATCAAGTAGGGAAGAGCTTTGGGGCTGAACAATGTGCTATGTTGGCCCTTGACCAAGTTTTGAGGAACACTTGGTCATATTTGACCTTTTTGACTTCGATAGCCTATCAAAGATGGAGCGCTAGGCGAAGCAAAGATCACGGGATCTCGGCCCACTTTTGGGGCCCTTTTAGGGTTTTGGGTTAATGTAATGGGAAAGGGATGTCGGCCCATGGTTTTTACCCATGTTTAGGCCTATTTTGTAAAGTATAAATAAGTAGCTAAGCAATGTAAGAGAGGGCGAGAAGATGAGCTAAGTGCTAGTAAAGGATTTGTGTATATTGTGTGACCGACTTGCAGAGTTGTGTGCAAGTGATGTAAGTGCTGAGTGCACGAATTGTAAGAAGTTTTTGTGCTAGATCTACTCGGGGAAGGAGGATCTGGCGAGCATAGATAATTTTAGGGGTGAAATTTCACTCATGGGCAAAATTAAGGGGCCTCCAATTTTTTATTGGGCGAATTTTTTGTATTAGACTAATTTTTTTAAACTTATATCATTAGCCCGTAATTTATTTTAGGGGAAAAATTGTGTACAGAGTTAGCCCATATTTTTAGGAGGGATAAAGGAAAAAAAATATATATATATAGCCCCTGAAATTTGGAGGGACAAGATTACATTAGCCAAATTTATAGAAGTATGGAAATTTCTAATAGCATCTTCGCCCTTCCATTTGGTAAAATCGGGGTTTATGGTTTAATTCACCCCGATTTTGTGGTATGGGCACTCGGTAGATACAATCTTCCCTTTACTCAATTTTCGAAGAACAAGGAGATTTCTAAGAGCATTTTGGCCCTCCTACCTGGTATAAATTATATGGGATCTACCCATATATGCATTCCCCGGTTTACATCTTCGTGCTTATTGAATTTCCCATTTGGGCCTTGACGGGTCACGGAACAAAGGTTCCTGGTTTATGGTTTTACCTTTCAATGTTCATATCTTCGATGTTCCTCGCGCTACACTGCTACTGCTCAGTGCTTATAACCCCTTTTGGCCTTGACAAAATGGAGGTTTCTGATTTACGGTTTTACCTTTCAATGTTCATATCTTCGACGTTCTTCATGTTATTTCTCAGTGCTTATTTCCCCTTTGGGCCTTGATAGAACGAACAAAATAGGGTTGGGTTACTCCCAGGTTCTTCCCAGGCACCATATTTTGTTAGCCTTCCAAGAGAGGAGGACCCCACTTGGAGTTGAGGCTCGACCAAACTGGAAAACTCACATATATGATTCTCTACATTTCCATCAAGCAAGTGGTGTAGCTGTGGCCCGCCTATTCAGAGAGGTGCTTACTGATTTACTTGGAATCTATTTGTTGAACATATTGAATGTCTTTTTACTGATTTATGTGTCAATGTCTTTTTGTGTCTTACAATGCAATCCTATTCACTAATTGCCTTATCTTTCTCTTATTTCAAATTGTTGCAAATTAATATCATGGTCCTCCATAAGAAGTTTAAACTTTATAGGTTCCACCATTCTACAGTAGATATACAACTTATCCAAAACTTACCCCATTAGGTCATGGTCAATCTGAGCAAAGCTGCACTCCTTTCAAATCCAAGCAATTTCATAACATAGTACAAATAAACACAATATATAGAATATAGAATATTCCACTCTTCGTTGTATGCACACCAACATATACAATTACTCCATGATCTCAACATGTTGGTTTGCATAGATTTTGTCCCTTTATAAATGGCAAATGCATAGAAAATATGTAGATTCACTAACCGATCTCAATTAAGAGAAGCCTATTCCTTCTCCTTGCATACATGCCAACAATGCATATCCTCAATGCTTTATTCCTTTTCTTTGCACACAATCCAACAATGCATATCCACAAATATTTGATTCCAAAAGGTCTATTACAACTTTCACACCTAGCCAACTTCTTTCCTCCCCTCCTATTATTGAGGATATGTTTAAGAGAGGCCAAAACTTTAGTACAAGATCAATAGTGATGGAAGGGAATCATGGCACACTATTTGAAGTAGCGTTGATGAGTCATCCTCAAGGGAAATTGCCTACAAATTCCAGTACAACCTTAACTTAACTGAGCAATGTCTCCTTAGAAGGAGGTGTGGAATGTGATTTGATATTTTAGATCATTCATCAAGTTCATGAAAAAGATCTTTCCATTCATAGGAATAAGGTTTTCATAGTCCAATCAAAAATATGTCACCCATTCTCTATTGTAAGTTGTATCATCCTCCATGGACCCTAAACCATACTAGTTCAGCTTTGTTTTAGGTCCCTCAGACTGTAGAAATCGTGGTCAATCACGCATGCTCACATATTTTGTTGCACATTCCATCACATCCTAATTAGTAAGGTTTGGAAAGGCCTTACTATTCATATTATGGGGGTTTCTCTTTTGATTTATTGTATTCTTGCCATTCTTGTTCTTTGATTGGTGATTTATTCCCTTACTTTATGCTTTAGAAAAAGATCAAAGGATTCATTGTGAGCCTTAGGTGGCATGATGGTAAATCTTGTGGTTTCTTGAGTTGTTTATGGATGTTGTTTGAATGTTTGGTTTCTTGGCTTCTCTAGGTATTTTTGCATGGACATTACTTTTCAAATACTCTCCTATGAACAAAATCATCCCTAAGATCCAACAACCCAAATAGATGGTAACAATGGATAAACAAGGAGAAGGGGAAATTATATCAACTTAATGTAGTTAGAGGAAGGATCACCCAAGGGCACCCCAATCATTGAGCATAATCGTAAAAAGAATCAAGTTTATATTAAGAGTAACACAATAGGGACATTTGTTGGTAAGGACACCACCCTCACCAAGGTTTGGGTAGGGGACACATAGATCATGACATATCTGTAATTTCTTGACATGACTATTGTCAAAAGTATGGATAAAATGGATAGAATATATAAGCCACCCAACCATCAACTACCAAAGAAGGATTGGGTTGACATTAAGTCCCTCAACACACTCAAGAAAAAATATCTAGAACCATTAAAGTGCATGATCGTGTACTTCATAAAGCAAAGGAGGAAGAGAGGCAAAAGGAACAATGGGCTCAAAGATAGAAGATTGGGGGCACCAAGAAAAAGGGACAGACTATAGAGACATCTGAAAATGAGTGCACATATAAAAAAAATAGGCTAATAAGGTGAGTGTTAACATAGTATAAGTTCAAAGAAATAAAAAAAATATAAACAAAATGAAAAAGTTGAAAGAAAGAAAAAATCCAAACAAAAAGCAGAATCCAAAACAAAGAAAAACACCAAACAAGAAGCGAAAGTGAAAATGAAGGTCGATGAAGCAACTAAAATACATAGGAAAGAAACAAAAGGGACAAAGCACAAATAAATGCCAAGAAAGAAGTTGAATGAGAAAAAAAATAATGGGAAGTAGACAAGAAAAGTAACTTCAATGGTGTTGTTGAATAAAAGAAGAGAGTCGACTAATAAGCCAAAGAAGAAGGTAATATCATCAAAGTAGCTCTCCCTCAAGGTGCAACAGGTAAAAAAATAAAGGATATGATGGAAGAGGAAAGGATATAGGTCTAGCAACACTAATGTGCAATATTCCAAACATAATTTCCAATTGGAGGCATTAAACAAGATATGGTGAAAGTTCATTTAACAAACAACTAAGAAGGAAGAATTGAGGAGTTTGATCAAATGATATGAAATTCGGGTAAAAACTAGAATAACTACATGAGAGTTAGGGACACCTAAAGGAAAATAGGCACTTAATGTCAACCCAATCCTTCTTTGGTAGTTGGCGGTTGGGTGGCTTATATATTATATCCATTTTATCCATACTTTTGACAATAGTCATGTCAAGAAATTGCAAATATGTCATAATATGTGTGTCCCCTACCCAAACCTTGGTGAGGGTGGTGTCCTTACCAAAAAATGTCCCTATTGTGTTACTCCTAATATCAACTTGAGTCTTTTTACAATTATGCTCAATGATTGGGGTGCCCTTGGGTGATCCTTCCTCTAACTACATTAAGTTGATATAATTTCCCCTTCTCCTTCCTTATTTCAAGCAAGAACACAACACATAATAGTTTGGTGCATTCATACGTAAAATCTATTATTTGTTACATAAGGAGGATAAGGCCAAGCATATCTTTTTCCTTGTCTTTATCTCTATCCCTTCTTATGTAGGCTCTGCACCAAGTTATTGAATAAATGTTGACAATGGTTATGTCTTAGCTCCAAGAGTCTCTTGTAACGTGCATATAAAGTGAAGGCATAAAAAAAACCAACCAACTAACCAACCATTATAGGGAATCAATGCCACCTTTTACAACCACCTTTTCTTGTGGGTCCACAAGAAATTACAATCAAGATCCCTAAGCCTTCCTCGAATACAATTACTGTAGTTACTATAATTTTTGTTGGAGCCAATGTCATTGTTGTTACTATAATTTTTTATGTTAGGAATAAAATATTTTGAAGGTTGCTTTAACTAGTTGTTGAATAAAATATTTTTTGATATTTTGGAAATTGGAAAGCATATGCTCCACCCCTTACGGCATTTTCCATGGAATCCACCATGTGCTTCATATTTTTATCATATGCTAACCCTCATAGCATCTTCCCCATATTTTCATTGAATGTTGTAATAATATATGCAATGATACCAGAGTAGTGAATTGTCGTTGTAATTAATTTTTTCCATCTATCTTTTGAGGGAGATTGGATGCACACAATACAAAAATTAAAATAAATTTTATTGTAAGTTTGTAAAGTTTAATTGGTGAGAAATTATACCTCAATCTTGACTACTTTGAGTAGACTTTGAGAAGTTCAAAAACTATTCTAGGCCTCAACCCACATGTAGATGGAACTAGCATTACACTATTGTTGAAGGATGATGAAGTAAAAGGCTTCCACATCAAAAGTAATGACAAATGGGTGTCTATCCAACTGAAGTCCTTATTGTAAGAGAATAGAGTGTAGAGAATTGATAACAAGGATAAGTTCAGGCTATCCATGCCAGCTACAATAGTGGTTGGCAACTCCCAATGGACTTGACTAGATTTGAACCTCTAACATGTGGCCTTTCTATCCACGACATATCTTAAGGGGTTGGTTCAATTGATTTCTCTTCAAAAGTGAAATGTTATTTGCACAGGTTGTCTGGAGCAGTCTGTATTTTTCTTCCAAGTAGGTGTCTAAAATAGACCTTCATCTTTGTGCAATTTTTTGAAGAAAGTGTCAATAAATGAATTGGTCATCCTTTCAATATTTTCTCTCTTTCTTGAATCTTGACATTTTTGAAGGAAATTATGCCACATAAAATTTGTCAAGTGCATAAAACTTTAGCATTTCATTAGAATCTTCCATTGTCATTACTTGTTGGACAATATTCAATCCCTTCAGAATATCCAGTGATTTTAAAATCAATCCCTTAAGAATCTCCAATAATCTCATGAGCTCTATAAAAAATGCCTCTCTGATTTCAGAAAGTAGTGGTATGAATGTAGATTGAGATCCATTTTATGGAGCACAGTACGATGGTATATTGAACTTTGAGTATGAAACAAAAAATTTAGTCACCAAGAGGTACCGGGTCCTAGTGTGTGCCAAATAATACTTTCTTTGGAGTATAATATAAAAAAAATATTACATAGAATCCCTTCTTGTATGTTGCTTTTATGTTGCCATGAATGTCTTCAAGTGTTCTTGTTAAAATATCAACCATCCCTCCGTGGATCAACACAAAATTTCTCTTTCCATAGTGCCTCCACATGTCATTTATCCCCAACCTCTATAGACTCTAGCAGTCAAATTGTTGTGCGGTGGGGGTCCCTTGTCCTACAAACAAGGGGGTCTCATACACTAATTTGGTGTTTGGCTTGGCCATGGAAGTTGTTATTTTATGAGACCTATTTACTTACAAAAAACCTAAGGACAAGTCCTCTTTAGTGAGATGACTAATGATGTTGTCTTCTAGAAATGGATTGGTGACAAGAGAAAAGCCTTTCATTCCAATGATCATAGGCATCATGGATGGGAGGGCCCTCAAAATAGTTTGTACATGATTTTCTATCATTGTACTCAAGCTTCCAGTCAAGAGTTTCAAGACTTACTTTCTTTGCTTCAGGAAATCCTTTGTATCTGGAAATACAATCATTGTATATCACTTGTATTTAATGGCCCTGTCCTAGCCATCACCAAAATTGAATAAAGAAGGGTCACCAAATGCAACCTATCAGATATGTCCCTATTTTTTTCAATCTCTAAATGTGAATTAAGGCTGTTGAAACTTGAATCTATAATCATGTGTAGCCACAGTTCTTTCATGTTCATCTTCATAAGTACCAGGGTCACTAGCAAACCCATTTTCTGCCAAATCATAATAGCCATGAGGTGCCTCTCTGATTTCGGAAAGCAGTGGTATGAATGTAGATTGAAATCCATTTTATGGAGCATAGTACCATGCTATATTAAACTCTAATTTTGAAACGAAAAATTTAGTCACCAAGAGGTACTAGGTCTTGGTGTGGGCCAAATAATACTTTGTTTGGAGTATAAGATCAAACACAAGCTCTGCCACATGTAGGGACTGCATTACACTATTTTTATTGTATTTACTGTAATTATTGTTGGAGAAAATTTAATTGTTGTTACTGTAATTGTTTATGTTAGGAAGATGTTATTTGAAGGTTTCTTTAAGTAGTTGTTGAATCAAAGAGTTTTGATTATGTTGGACTTGGAAAGCAAGGGTGTCCATAAGGCCTACATTGTCGTTACAGGACAAAAGATTGTTTATGTGACTGTTATTGATGTATGTACCTCCCATTATATGGTTGATTATATTTTTTGTTAATAAATAAGAGGAAAGTCTCCGTAGGATATGAAATGATATGTTTTAATTATTTTGGTGAGCATGCTTGATAAATGTTGAAAGGAGTCTTTACATGTGCCTAAAATGGATTTATTGTGTTGTGAATAATTAGTTATGATTGGGCCATGGGCTTGCGAAGATATTGTAATATTGTGTGTTGTAATTCATAGTTGTAGAAATTTTTTTTAGCTCTGTTGATTTCAACAAGATGCCACACCATGAACCAACCATTGACAAACATTAAAAGGAGTATTTGGAAACTCAAAACTTATGTCAAGAAAAATAGGTAACTCTTTTAAACATTCATCCAGAACTCCTTTCTCTTGTTCAAATGTTTGAGCTATTGCTTCCATCTCAGAAATATATTCTCTTACATAGATAGTTTTCATTCCACCACATTCGCACTTCATTGCTACAAGTTAGAAAATTATCAAGTCAAAATGAGAAATGCAATAAGCAGAAATTGCTAAATAGCTAAGGTACTGAGTCTTTGTAGCCAACTTTAATCCATCTTTGTCATTAAAGGCATTTTGGGTGCACATGATGACCCCATATGTAATAGGCTTGTAACAACTAGTTGGCAAGTATTGCATGCTTTCCATTAAACCAAATCCACTTGTTTCAAGTCATCGAAAATGGGGCTGACTTCACCACCATGAATTTTATTATTTTCTACATACTCTGAAACAATGTAGGAAAGATCAAAAGACATAAAATAGATTCAAGTCATAACATGATTCAAACACACAAAATGAAAACTATATTGGCATATACCAAATGTCATATAGCCCCAATGATTGCAGAAACTACATAGAACATTGCTATTGTAACTTGGGCAGTAAAATATATCTTCTTTTTGCTTCTTCAAAAACCAAAAATAATGATGTTGGAGTCTTATAAGGTGAACAAATGCAACCTTCACATACCATTCAGTTCTCTTTCCAGAACTCGATCTATTATTAGTGAGAATCATTGCCTCTTTGCATAGAAGTTGTTCATGAGGCAAAATTCGTTGCCTGTCTAGATTTTCATATCATTTACAAGTGGCTGCCCCAAATGGAAACCTATTAGCCAATGTAAAGTTTACTGCCTCGCCACAATTAAAACATTAAAAAACCTTTCGATTTATTAGTATGGATATTTGTGGAAATAATCTATTGTAGCAAGCAAGCCTCATTATTCTTGGCCATGGAAATGAAAATGTTGACAGGAAAATCATACACAGTTAAAGATCAAACAAAGAATGGTAATAAATACATAAATGTCAATATTTTTACCATGGAAAAGCTTGCATGGTATTCTTGAGGAAATGTGATTATGAATTCCCCGGGATCTTGCACAACTTTATAAACAGGAACTTCATGTTCAAAGAATCTCTCTAGGGGGAACATTGTTGTTTTTCCCATTAGAAAATTAAATTTTGCATATGCTCCTTGTAGAAGTATTTCCCCATCATAGACATGCTCTCAGACTACATTTTTGAAATCATAAGCAACATGACCAGGAACACCATACCATGTCTTATATACACCACAATTGTGATAGTTAATGTTGACATGGTAAGTTAAATTCAAAATTAGCTTCTCTCAACTAATATAACAATGTTTCTTAAATATAGTATAAAAAGAGATTCTACTTGTAAAAGGTATTCCAATGTAAAGCATTGGGTCACTTACACCCTGCAACCAGTATAAAAATTATGTGAGATACAAATAGCAATAAAATTAGTAGATAATTGCTGCAAAGAGACAATGCAGTTCCCATAAGACTAGACAAGAATCAAGAAGACGAGTTCATTGCCAGAATTGGAGTTTCAAGTAGAAAGGGATGATATGAAAGAGAAGATTGTTTGCTTGACATATTTTCTACCTTATTAGCTTTATCTTGTTTACCTTAGAATCATTTATAAGTATTCAAGTGCTTCAGGTGAGGCTACAAAAACACCTCTTTTTATTTTCTCAGGTGAGGAATACCTACTATGTGGTCAAAATGAGAGGCTAGCTATGGATCTTGGGTTGATCAATAAATGCACTAGAACTATTATAATACTATTTGAATTTCCAAAATCCTTTGTGTGTGTGGTGATTGCCACATTGCCAAAAAATTCATCTCTATGGTTGTTGAAAGGGAAATTGTAGTCAGTAATGGATATAGAAGCATTATAAGGTTGTATTCAATAGGTAGTATACTACAACTATCCTAAAAATATAAAATGGTTACAAGATGAAGATTAGCATGAGATAATTAATGTTGTTAATTGATAGATGTTGAATCATAGAAACTATATACAATAAAAGATAAGTTAGAGAATTTGATTTTATAAAAAAAGACAATAAATATAAATACATACAGATATTCTATACTTGGTAGGAATTTTACTAATTTTATATCATTTCTCTTGCAGGTTTCGCTTTTGGCTTTTAGATCAATTTGAAATTTCAATTGTGGAATATTTATTGAGATTTAAAACACCGATCCTGGGAAGAAAAGATCAAGACAAAATGATCTATCATCATACTTTCAAAGATCTCAATCCAAGGATCCACATTCTCTTCATGCGTCGAGTTCTTTTGAGAAACCTATCATTGAAAGAGATGTCAACTCTTGTGAGAATGCATCCAATATCCAAATAATAGATAAGGATGATATTTCTTCTTAATAGTCACTCTCAGTAGTGGTCAAGAAGATTGGTCCACCTCACCGGACAGTCATTCTTTCAAAGCTCACAATTGTGAGCAGTTTCGAAGAATGGTCTGTTTTGGAGGTTGGTGTAGGACAGTCATTTCCTTAGGAGATGGTCTGTCATTTTCTAAGGAAATGGTCCAGACAGTCATTCCCTAGGGAAGATTCATTCTCTCTAGGTTTCACTTTGTTTAGTGCCAGAGGAATGGCCCTGTAACATCCCCGACCACCAACAGGCTGGGCAATGCTACCAAACACAACCTTAACTTAACCTTTAAAGCTCTGATACCATATTGTAACGTCCCCGACCATCAACTACATTGTCGAGCAACGCTACTACGAGGAAACATTCTCATACTTATATAACTAACATGCATTAGATCAAATTAAGACATTTGACATGGATTTACTGTTGTCATACATACTTAAACAGAATTAACAACAATTCAAACTTGCAACGGAATACATGATAATATTACAAGCATCACATAACAAGCATTTTAATTGAGTACATAATTAAACAAATAATGATACTTATATTTGAAACTATAATACACCACCAACTGCGTGCAGACCTTCCATGAACCTCCCAGCCTTAGACTGCGCTGCTCATCACTCTCAGTAGTAGGTCACCCTCGACCTAGGACTAAGCTCCACCGGGCAAGGGGATCTTAGGCTAGGCAAGGTCAATGAAAGACACATAGTTTATGAGTAAGGATTCTCTCCCAGGAGCCAATTATGCCCACTGCTCACAGACTCTCATTCCCCACATACCTGTCCCACCCCAGGAGTATACACCTTCACTGTCACTAAGAGAGTCCTTCATCTGCTAAACGTCCCTTGCTTTGGGCTTCAGCAACAGGTCAGACTAGAATTCTAAGATCTTTGTGGAAGCTATAGGACCCCTTCCAGGAGTTCTCACTTCCCCCGTGCACTCTCTCACCTGGAGAGAGTCAGCCACAGGTCTGACAACCTACTTCTTCAACCACAACCACCTCTCTCACCTGGAGAGAGTGTTGCACACAGGCCTGACAACCTACTTCTTCAGCTCCGTTCCAGCACAAGGAGAACAACAATAAGACTCAACAAGGAACAGATGATGGTAGCCAATCACACTCAGCCAAGGGACTGTGTGGCCACTACAAGCTACAACCCACAGTTATAAAACACACGACATAGGTAATTACAGTGTTCTCAGGTTTCACAGACGACAGCAACCCAGATGGTTAAGCACAAACTCAGATTTGGAGAATGGATAAACCGAGTTCACAAGACAAATAGGAGACATGGCTCAGTCCACGGGGTTTGCCACTAGTTTTCAGGGTGCATGACAAGGAAATTATGTAGAGGTCAATGATGGATACCAAACGTAGAGACTGAATGAAATTCACAGGAAAAACCCAGTCGCTGATGTGACCACTGGATGTGACCACAACCCTATTTGAAAAGGCATTTTGTGATTTTAGTGATCTCCGTCATAAATCCTAGCGATGTGCTAGCTCCTCCCTTTATTCTCACTCCACATGACCGTTGGTTGTGACTGCTCATGAATCAAAAGGATGTGTCACGATCTCGGTGATCTCCAATGTGGAGCCCAGTGACATGCTAGCTCCTCCCTTAATAATTTGACGATGTGACCTTGGCTATGACCATGGGCCAATCATTTGAGCGCTTCGCAATTTCACATATCACGAACTCCTTCTATGAGTTTCCTCGAAACTCCCACCTTGTGAAACTCCAAAATGATTCATATCAGATCAATGGTCGAGATCTCTCCCTCTGATCAATGACTATGATCAATATCGTAGACTCGGACTTCATATTAGATCAATGATTCATAATCAATTATTTAGGGTTTCTTCTTGCTTCCCGGAATATTCTATTCTTGTTAGGTTTACATGTGGAGGTAAATACCTCCCACAGCTACCATAATATCAATAGTGGCCTCGTACACTATCAATCTTAATTTATCTTCTACTTTGTTTATGTTTTAAAAAAATAGAGGCTTGCTAAGTTCTAGGTGTAAAAAAAAATTGTATGACCCACCTTATATCCCTGCAACCATTACTTGTAATGGTTCTTTTTATCCTTTATCAGTCACTTGCCTTTTTCAAACTCCTCCTTATAGTACTACTTTGCAATCTGGTTTACAAAGAGTAAATTCTTTATCAATTCTAGTACATACAGTACATCATGTACCTACTTAATTTCTCCATTTGACATCTATATAAGTACAATGGCTTGACCTTTTACCATATATGCTAAAGCAACTTTTTGTCCCCATTTTTTGTCACCATCCAACATAGAAAACCATTCCCTATTATGTGCCATATGACTGGTTCACCTATTTTCCACTCGTCTCCAATGCACTATATTACATATGTAGAAAGGTTTTATACTCTTTACCGCCACCACTATCATCTTGTTCTTCTTCAACACAATTATTTCTATTCCTTTTCTACTTCAACCCTCTTGAATCGTGATTTTTAATTATGCATTGTTTCATAATAACCTAGTTTACCACAACAAAAGCACTTACCTTTACTTGAACTAGCTTTTCCCTTTTTCAAGTCTTCTTTCTTTTTACCTCCATTTTGTCTCCTTGTTGGCCAAAGTTTTGTTTCCATTTTCGCTTTTGCTTCACTGTAGACACATGCTTAGAACCTCCATTATTATTGTAGGCTTTTCTCTTGTATTTCTACTGTAAATGTAATCCTTGAATCCCATAAAAGGTCAACACTTCAACTATAAATAATAAACTTAGACTCGTGATGAACACTTAAAAATATTGAGGAAAATTGTTTAGCATAACAATAATTAAATCTCAATTATCAATTTTATCATCAATTGAAATTAATTTATCTTTTACCCCTTTATGTTTGTGAGGCAATCTCTAAAGTGACACTAAAGAATCTTTGCAACCATAGAACTTCCTTACTTCCATGAGTGGATGCCATGTACTCGATTTCTATAGTTGACAATGAAACTACACCTTGCCTCTTACTCATCCAACTGATTGCTCCACCAAATATGTTAAAAACATAACCACTTATAGATTTCTACAATTTAGATCTTCAACCCATTCTGCATTAACAAAGCCCTGTATATACTCACAGACTTCCTTAATGAGAATTTGTAAATACATTTGCATGATTATATGTTTAAATGTGAAAAGGGATCTCATATCATCTACCTGTGGCAAATGCAAAGCATAATAGACATAAGCATATGCTTAGAAAAGGGAAAAATTGAAGGAATGTGAATGTGAGAAAATTTTACTGTCTAAAATAAATGACTGATAGGAACATTAAGTGTGGGTTGGCATACTTCTCATTAAGTTCATTTTCATGATGCAATTTTATGACATGCTTTCGACTAGTGCTAACCATGATCCTTTATATCTGTATCTAAGAATGCCCCTGTTGAACAATGAACTTCTTTTACAATGCCTTTTTTCCAGAGCATAGATGGATATTTGCATGGATTGAGTTATAGACTAAGACTACTTCTCTACTACTCACTACCACGGCTTAGTCTGTGGAATTAGTGGTTTTAAGTTAGCAATCAAGCAAATACTTCATAATTTGCACTGTTAAGCTCTAAATCTTTTTCATTTATATTAGAAACAGTGTTAAGCTCTAAATCTTTTTCATTTACATTATAACCAGTGTTCTTTGAACTTGTGTGTGTACTATGATTTGCAAAGCATGTTTACCTTACTGGTATCTGTAAAGGATATCTTCATATGTTGTATGATAGAAGTGGTTTTTGGGTTTCCCTTTATCAAATTTTGAAAAACATCCTGAGTTAGGGAGCAATGTGGCCTTTAGAGAGTTGGAGAATATTTTTATGTTATTGCAAATACCTATGGTATAGTGTAGACTCTAGACTACATGCAAGTGCCAACTAGGAAAAACTTGTACTAAGAGTGGGATATCTAAAAGTCTAGTATTTAATTATTAGGGATTATATATCTTAGTTAGGTGTGGATTAGATTGAGTTATTGTTTGTCATTATGATTAGCCAAGTATGATTGAATCTAAGAGACACATACATTAAGTGAAACAAAGCATGGAAGAAGAAGATGACAATATGATACATGGGGAACTTGGAAGTCCCAAAGCTCAAGTGTGAAGGCACAGAGGAAGGTGTCATCTTTTTTAACACTGTTGAGTTTCAATTCTGTTGAAAATGTTGGGTGAAGGCATAGAGGAAGGTGTCAAGTATGATTGAATCTAAGAGACACATACATTATCTGAAACTAAGAATAGAAGAAGAAGATGACAATATGATACATGGGGAAATCCCAAGGCTCAAGTGTGAAGGAACAGAGGAAGGTGTCATATTTTTTAACACTGTTGAGTTTCAATTATGTTGAAAATGTTGGGTGAAGGCATAGAGGAAGGTTTCAAGTATGATTTAATCTAAGAGACACATACATTAACTGAAATAGAGGATGGAAGAAGAAGATGACAATATGATACAGGGGGAAGTCCCAAGGCTCAAGTTTGAAGGCATAGATGAAGGTGTCATTTTTTTTAACACTGTCGAGTTTCAATTCTGTTGAAAATGTTGGGTGAAGACATAGAGGAAGGTGTCAAGTATGATTTAATCTAAGAGACACATACATTAAAATAAACAGAGCACGTAAGAAGAAGATGAAAATATGATACAGGGGGAAGTCCCAAGGCTCAAGTGTGAAGGAACAGAGGAATGTGTCATCTTTTTTAACACTGTTGAGTTTCAATTCTGTTGAAAATGTTGGGTTTAACTCAATATGGAATGGCATCAAAATTTATTTCCATTTGTTGGGTTGTTGAATTTGGTTTTTGCAATCCACTCTGACCTGATTTTGTCCTCCTCTGAGTGAGTATTTATTGTTAGAGGTGCAAATGTGAATATATTTGAACTTTGCACTTTCTTGTAAGTTATCTGTTTGAAACATGAATGTGTTTGTAAGACCAAGTGCATGTGTGTTTGTGATCCTTGCATTTATTTAAAAGAGTTGGTGTTCTTCTAGGTCTATGCTTTGTAGGCACCTGCTTACTATAGTCTAAATTTCAAGGAAGTTTGATTTTTGTAATTAATCTTGAGTGGAGCAAAAAGTTGTTAGCTTGGTATAGCATATTTAGGCATGCGTGAAACATTTGATGGCATGAATAGGGATTATCACATCAATCTGTTTCTCCAGGTCTATTTCCATCTAGGTACTTTTCATTAAGAGTGAGTTATCTAAGTTTAGTATTTATATATTAGAAATTTTGTATGTTAGGTTAGGAGTAGATCAGATTAGATTATGTTTGGTTTTAGGATTGTTGGAGTATGACTGAATCTAAGTGACACATATTTCCAAGTAAAATTTTAAGGCCCAATTGTGAAGGTTCATAACGTGTCAACATTTCTTACACTGCTCAATTTGAATTTTGTTGAAAATCTTGGGTTAATCAATCAATAATGGCATTGGCATTTCTTTGCATTTGCTGGGTTGTTGAATTTGGTTTTTGTTAAGCAGCCAGAGTTTGTGGTTGTGGGTATGGGGACAGTTGTGGGTGTGGGTATGGGGATGCCAGTTTTGAAATTAGGGTTCATGGAGGTGAGTGGGTGGTGCATCACATAGATATGTATGTAAAAATAAAATATAACTAAATTCTCATTAAGGTAGGATCCCCTAAGACTTTACAAGGTTTTATAATTTAGTGAAAGATTTACCAAAAAATTATATATACATTTTATATTATTGATAAAATAGCCTTCAATTTTTCCTATGTATCATGGGGATTCGCTCATTTATTATACATATAAATTTAGGGGGGGTTCTTAAAATCACCCCTGCTGGCGATGTGCGTGTAAATCTCTTCTCCTATGTGGAGTACAAGTGTGAGCTCTGTTATGTAACCCAATTGACCAAAGCTAATAAAGAAGAAGAAGACTTTGTGGATGTAGCCCCAGGGTGGGGGTGAACCACGGTAACTATGTGTGTTGTGCTCGGTGCTTCAACCTAAAGTGTTCGTTTCTTTCCATGTGTTGCCTTGATATGATTATGCTATGTGATTTGCTATGATATACTTAGATGGATCCACTTTGATTTGTCCTTCTTAGATGTCTGGGTATAGATTTGACATATATGAAAGTGCTGAGTGCTAGAATTATTTTGTTGTTGCTAAGTACTAAATTAACCTAGATCTAAGTGAATGTTGCGGTGCTCTGTGCCATATGCGGAGTGCCATGAGGGTTAAATACTGATGAATGATCTATGCTAAAGTGCTTGCTAAGAGTAAGAATCACAGATTTGTGTCCCAGCTAAGGTTGCAAACACCTGAGTCTTGCAACCATCCCTGCCTCTATCTCGGGTGAGAATTCATCTTCTTTGCAGGTGTTGTCGAAAGGGCTAGTAATTAGGGTTTTGTTGGTGTGGTGTTGAAGCATTGAACCCTGGGTCTGCCCCTGTGCCAACAAATGGTTCCGTTGCTGGGACCTGAAACTGTGATTGCTAGGAACTGAGGAAGAAGAAACTTTGTGCAAAAGAAAGATCTGTGCGTAGATCTGTTGCCCTAGGGCACATATTTTTACTCGACCTGTGAAGATTTGTGCTAGGAATAAGGTCGGATCTGAAGAAAGGAAGATCAAATATGAAGAAAAGAAGCGAGATATGAACGCTCTGTGCTCTAAGAAAAGTAAAAGTGGAAATTTCTGAAAGAAAGATGTCATATCTGCAGAAAAGAAGTAAGATCTGTTAGCTCTGTGCTCTAATAAAGGTAAGAAGAATCAAAAGTCTTTAGATCTAGAAGATTTTTTCTCTGTAGAAGTAAGATAAGTGAAATTTGTTTTGTTTCTAGAGCATGGATCTAGGTATGTTTGATAGATTATTTCCTAGCTTAAAAACTAGGGCATTAATAGATGAAAGAAAGTTTGATATGAATAGATCTAATAAGTATAATGATAGATATGTTATACCTATGCATAGAAAGAATGTTTGGACTAACAAGTGGATGTAGGATCCTAGAAAGAAATTTTTGCAAGCTAGCCATTATGATCCTAGCACGCAGCACAAGAAGAGTTGGGGATCATTGAAGAGAAAGAGAGGATTAACTCTTTGTTACAGTTACAAAAGACCAGGACATATTGCTAAGGAATGCCCTGGGAGAAAACCTAGTTGTCTATGTTGCAAATCTTTGGACCACGACATATTGGATTTCCCTAGAATGATCGCTAAGTTGGAAAGGTTGACTCTAAATCAAGAATACCAGAAGGCGGATACAGAAAAGGCAGAAACCCAACAAGAATCAAAGAAAATATTAATCTGGATAAAACAAACCCTGAAGGAACATAAAGATGTCAGATCACTAGATATATTCAAAGAAAAGGAGCAAGTCGAAGAAAGAACAGGGGACTTCGACATTGACTGTATTCTTTATGAAGAAACACAAGTGAACATTATGCCAGAAATAACTTGGGAAGCTATAGGAAAGCCTTCCATGATCCCTTACCTAGGAGAGACAAGTTTATTCAGAGGAAAGCTAGTAAACCTATGTGAAAGGCTCACCCAGATACCTATGAATGTCAATGGAACTTCAATAGAGAAAGACTTTGACATTATTAAATTTGTTGAAGACAACGCCTCATTTACCATGCTCTTAGGAAAACCTTGGATTGATAGAGAACAAGCTAGATGAAAAGAGGAAGAAGTTTTGGAACAGAAGAAGCAAGGGTTAAAAGACTTTATGACCAGAAGGATCATGCACTTGATTGAAGAACAGAAGAGAAGATCGTAGATATTTGATACTAGCAACTCCGATGTCGAGGCTAAGAGAACACTAGATGATCCGCAGAAGATTGAGATACCTATTTTCAATATAGAGAAAGTATTATCCAAGAACCCTAGGAAATAATTTCAACAGCACGAAGTAACTAAGACCACAGAAGATAAGCATCAGAATGGTAAAATCATTATTGAGATGAAGCTCACTGGGAAGAAGGATAGAAAGTTAAGAAAGAAAAGGGATAATACTGTAAGGTTACAAGAGGTTCTAGAGGATACTTCACAGAAAGAAACATTGCAGAATTGGAGCTTTGTCACGATATCAGAAGAACGAAATAGAGTACTTCACCATGATGAAGAAATATAGCCGTTGGGGCCGATATATCCGTTCAACTTCCTCTCTGAACGGGTATAAAAGCAATAAAGTTTTGTCATCCAACCGTTGAAATGTGCCATAACGGATCGAACATGAGTTAATGAAGGATCATAACCGTTGCCATCAAATTGTTGTTAAGTTTTCATACTTAGTCCATCGCGCCACGCACCGAGAATACTTTTTGCTAAGTGAGAATTTGAGCACGAAACCTGAGAATAATTCACACTGAGATCATTGCCTTGTTCCCATACTATTCATTGTAGTCTTTGAATTCCTTTCGCACCCGAGCTAGCTGACCCAAGCTTGTATGTCGGATGAGCTCAACGCTGCTGAGAAAGTAGTTGAAGAAGTTTTAATTGACTTAATGACTGAGAGAGTCATGTCGAAGTGAGGAGTGTCTATAGGTGTATAGACATCGTCCTTAGGAGCATTGCAAGCTTCCCCCTCCATTTCTCAAGCAAGACCATCCCGACCGCCTTCGGAAAGACAATCTAAGCTTGGAAATGACTTCGCCACTGTGAAGATGATCCCAAGTATCTTGCCTAAGTATATCCCACCACTAAGCGGCATAGTGAATCGAGACACTATACCTAGATACTTTGACTATGCTTTGGTCACTGTGTACCTCCCGAAAGGGGTGTGCGTAGTTCATGTTGACCAGGATAAGCTCACAATGTTGAAATTTAGTGATTTTAACCTTGGATATCACAAATTTTACAGTATGCTATCCCTACGCAAGTACTTAACTATCAAAAAATGGAGGAACCCAAATATTGTCCCTCAACAATGGACCCATAACCTTGCGCAGTCAACCCTCCTCAATGTAATGAAGATTCCTCATTTTGGGAGGCATTAGGAAGTGAATGCATGCGTCAGATTGTTGTTGTCCTTCTACCACAGAGGATACTTATGGTTGGACCACCGCATCAGTGTGGATCTGATTTTGATCAATCAGATCGCAAGGATAAGCATGTAGGGCCCTGACCCACACGATTTTTACCTTGGAAAGAACCTAGATCACGCTCTTGCCCAGCAAATAAAAGACACATATGGAGATGTAGAGAAGGGAACGTGAGGCTACAAGGTAGCCTCCATCGAGAATGCAGCAGTGCGCCTCAGTTTCCAAATGATTGCAGGGAAGTTAGTCCGCAAGAACATACCCACACAGGTGACTGGATTTATAGTTGACCTCTCCGGGAAGTGTGTGGAGATGAGTTCCACTTTAGTTGGTCGCTCATACTCATCGCTTTCATCACCTGGGAGCTACCAGAAGGTGCCACTTTTCTGGAGATCAAACCCTTCGAACCATTGGCCACGAAGTTTTGTACGCTGTGGTACTCCAGCAACATGAACAAGCAGTGGCAGTCCAATGTCGTCTTCCACGCTTATTAAAAACAATTGAAGAATGCAATCCAGTCTACACCATGCCTCACACCAAACATACTTCATAGGTTTATACTTTGATCAAATTAAGTGTGAACCACCACTTCACCTATATCACAACGCATGCTGATGAGCACAAACAACAACTCCAGTCATACTACAAGTTGACAAAAGAAGACTTGGATCAGATTACCATGGAATGGTCGGCATAACTCCTTGTTCTAGCAGACCCCACAAAAATATATGATGTGGAAAGACCTAAAGCTATACTGGATACACCTGTACCAAGCAAGAATAAGATGGATGATGAAGTTCAAGATATCCATAGCACATCCACGAAGACTACTTCGATCTCAACTGCGCAGGGAGGTGATGGTGAAGAACTAGGTGGCATAGAGGTTGACCAAAACAAAGGCGAGGTTACTCTGCCTAGAGAGGAGAAGGATCCCTCTAAGAAAAGGAAGGTCACCCCACCAAAGCCCTCATCCTGAAAGAAAACTAAGGCCACCCGGACTACGTTTAAGACTACCCTCACACAGGACGACTTTGACTTCTTGATCGCTACGCTTAATGATGCCTCACTAGAGATCACAGAAAGGTAAGAAGCGAAGCAAGAGGAGATATTCAGAGGAATCATGGGTGAAATTCAAGAAGTGCAGCAGGCACTCCAGTCCAGCCAAGTTGTTTATACTATGTCCTTGACGACGGGAACAATAGGAACAAGCGATGAGCCCACCCAATTACGCCAAATTGTCGATAAAGTCGAAGCTCGCCTTCGACGAGCTCAAGAAGACACAGTGAAAGCCACCTAGGATTTAGAACAAGTACAGAGCACACTTATAGTACAACAGAGGAAGGCAGAATAGGAACATATTGCATTAAAATCAAAGTGGGAGGAGGAGAAAGCACAGTTACAGCAGAGT
Source organism: Picea engelmannii (assembly GCA_009831015.1). Classification (NCBI taxonomy): domain Eukaryota; kingdom Viridiplantae; phylum Streptophyta; class Pinopsida; order Pinales; family Pinaceae; genus Picea; species Picea engelmannii. The sequence goes on from ML833590.1 coordinate 46,413, forward strand.
AAGGACCAATTTCTAGTAGAGCAACTTGACGTGCAGGAACGAGTTCACAAACCACTTCGCTCTATGGTGGTCATTGAAGTGAAAATTGAAGAATGTGTACCACAATAGGTGGCATAACTTGAATAAGTAATCCAACAACTTCAGTAGCGCATCGCAGATCTGGAACTTCGTACCATGCCCAAGACTCCCCAAGAAGTAAGAGATCTAAGGGAGGCAACTGCCCGTAGCGTAGTTGACAGGTTAAAAACCTTGGCTTTGGAATGTAAGAAGCTAAGCACTAAAAGTGCCCATACTTATGAGAACCTCACAGAGAACCCAGAATTGTAGACATTAGAGGCATAGCTCCAAGAGGCAAAGAAGCATGCAAATACACTATAGGAGCAACTGAAGGCCTTGACCCCAGTTGAAAGAATGAAGCGATTTCCAGAACAATGCACTGCCCAACAACAGGTACACATGCTACAAAGTAAATTGATGGAAGTCTCTCAATGACTTCAACCACTCCAAGAGAAAGCATGCCAACTATTCACTGAAGTTGAGAGCCAGGCATCCAAGATTGAAGAGATTGTCATCACCGCAAAACAGCGCATGGAAGGACCAGTAAATGATGCAGTGATCCAGGAGTTCACTGAGCAAGAGGTCGTCGCACTGCAGTAGGTCGAAGTAGCTCAGGCCAAGCTCGAGACATTCAAAGTGGAGTTGATTAGACTAGAGTGACTCAGGATGAGTCACAGGTGAGTGTTGGGGGCCTGTTGGCCCTTGACCAAGTTTTGAGGAACACTTGGTCATATTTGACCGTTTTTGGACTTCGACAACCTGTCAAAGATGGAGCGCCAGGTGAAGCAGAGATCACAGGATCTCGGCCCACTTTTGGGGCCCTTTTAGGGTTTTGGGTTAATGTAATAGGAAAGGGATGCCAGCCCATGGGTTTTACCCATGTTTAGGCCTATTTTGTAAACTATAAATAAGTAGCTAAGCAATGTAAGAGAGGGAAAGAAGATAAGCTAAGTGCTAGTAAAGGATTTGTGTATATTGTGTGACCGACTTGCAGAGCTGAGTGCAAGTGTTGTAAGTATTGAGTGCACGAATTGTAAGAAGGCTCTGTGCTAGATCTACTCGGGGAAGGAGGATCTGGTGAGGTGCACATAGATATCATGTCCTATGTAGAGTACAAGTGTGAGCTCTGTGTTGTAACCGAATTGACCAAAGCTAATAAAGAAGAAGAAGACTTTGTGGACGTAGCCCCAGGGTGGGGGTGAACCACGGTAACTCGGTGTGTTATGTTCGGTGCTTCAACCTAATGTGTTGGTTTCTTTCCATGTGTTGTGCTTGATATGATTATGCTATGTTCTTTGCTATGATATACTTAGATAGATCCACTTTTCTTTGTGCTTCTTAGATGTGTGGGTATAGATTTGACATATATGAAAGTGTTGAGTGCTAGACCTATTTTTTTGTTGCTAAGTACTAAATTAACCTAGATCTAAGTGAATGTTGCAGTGCTCTGTGTCATCTGCGAAGTGCCATGAGGGTTAAATATTGATGAATGATCTATGCTAAAGTGCTTTCTAAGAGTAAGAATCACAGATCTATGTCCTAGCTAAGGTTGCAGACACCTGAGTCTTGCAACCACCCCTACCTCTATCTCAGGTGAGACTTCATCTTCTTTGTAGGTGTTGCCGAAAGGGCCTGTAGTTAGGGTTTTGTTGGTGCTTTGTTGAAACGTTGAACCTTGGGTCTGCCCCTATGCCAACATGTTCAAACTTAAAAGGACAAATGGATGCAGACTCAATATGAAGTGAATAATTTCTCCAGAGTAACTTTGCTCTCAAAATTGAATTCTTCTCCTATTTTCCATAGCTCAGATATGGCTCGTTTATAGCCTTCAAATGGAACTGAATGTTTCCATTATATGGAAGTTCAAGGATCATGGATCTTGTAACGTGACATGGAAATCCAACACTATTTTTCAATTTTGGGCACAAAACCCGATGTACGCAGGCTATAATGGTGCAACCTGCATATACGCATGATGTATAATAGTTAGGGTGTGTATATGTGGAAAAATAATGTTTTTAGGTATGCGATTTGCAAAAAGGGACTTCAAATCTACATAGGGAAATGGAAAAATGCCTTCTGAGAAACTTTTCATAGGGTGAGGTAAATCTTGCTATAACATATATCGACACTTTCGAAGTCTCGCAATCAATTCATGTTTTCTTTCCACTATTTTAAAAGGGTGTCAAAGCTTTGTGGATTTTATTCTAGACACTCTGGGAATTAATTATTTGGATTTACTTGCATCCATGCCTTGAGGCCTATGTCTATTTTTTGGTCCTAAACCTTGTTTTCCCATCGGAAAATGTAGACCCACAAATTTCATAGACTTAGTTTCAAAGTCCTGTCCAAATATTCAACCCGAAAATTAAAAAAATTGAGGTCTCCCACAAATTTATGGCTGGTTTGTTTTTGGGTCTATGAGGTGGTTTGAACGATTTTTGCATTTAAAATAATTGCTATGGAAGCAATTCCCAATGGATTCGTAGGGGGGTTTCAATCCCAGTTTGTTTGCAACTGTTATTAAAACTTGTGATGTGAATATGATGTAATAGAAAGAGGATAACTCTATGTTTCTCTTCCACTCACGATGTTTGGAACACTCTGTACAGTTATAACAACTAAATTGTTTTATAAACAATTTCCTATAGAAAATTATGATAGTTTAAAAGGAGAAACAAAATTCGTTTCTTTTTATATAATCATATTAATTCCACTTGAGTTTTATATTGCACGATTTAAAAAGGGATTCTTGTAAATCCTTTGTATGAAGTTTTACATGAGTGTTATTACACAAACTAATTTGGTGAATGTTTTGGATGGAAAACAATTTATATTTAAATCATTTTATAGATATTGGCAATGTTAATTTTAGCTGTTAATTTTTGTAATAAAAAAATACTCATTTCTTTTCTTATTCATTCTTACATTTTTCATTCATTATATTCCCACCACCTTCCCAATAACATTTATCCACCCCCTATTATGTTATCTTGAATATCACTTTTAAAGAAAAAAGGTTTCAAAAGGATTAGATAATAATTATGGATTGGAAATTGTGACATGGAGATATTAGTTTGGAAGAAAAGGAATATTTGTTGCTTGAAAAATATTCATTGTTGGTTCCCTTCCATGATACCATTTTTTCATTCACTATAAACCCCCTCATATTTCCAATGACCCTTTCATTCCCTGTTCAATTGCAATTAATTACTAAATTGGATTTGGCGAAATTATGTTAATGGATGGACTGCATATGCTTCTGTTTGTGAATGATAGAGCCAACATATTGATTTTATTTAGGTAGAGTATTAGTGAATGGATTGTTAAAAGTTTTCATATTATGATTGAAATATTGCTTCAGGAAGAGTTTCTTTAGCAAGGGCAGCAATGGCAGAGGTGTAAGCAAAAGTAGAGGAAACAATTGTCAAAGAGGTCATATAAGGCCATGATTCTCAATACATTTTGATGTTGATCCACAAGAACTAAATCAACTTTTCCAAGCTAGGTTTTTAAATCTAGTTGGCCAAGGGATTCTACAACCTAGGCTTGAAAGGCGTCCTTTGCAGCCACACCAATATTTATTTGGTATCTGTGTTCCCCCTCATGTTTCTATGCATCCAAAACCAAATTCCAATGATGGATGGCAAGAGATCGTCAACCAACCTATTTCAAATCATAATGGGTGGCCTACAATATCATTTCCCCCTCCTACACCACCATTTAATCCAAATTCACAAGTTGATCGCATTGTTTCACTAGCCTAGTCTTCACATGCAAGCAAAAGGATTAAAACCAATATGCTCAAACCAAAGATTGATAAAGGGAAAAAAGTGGCCAATTCCCCTAACTCTTCCGAAAATTCCTCGAAATCAGTTTCCTCCCATCTCCACCTCAAGGATAATTTATCCCATATCATCAGTGAAATCCATCCTCAAGGTTTCAATCAACCTAAAGCTACTATAGAAGGAAAAGAAATAGGAAGATTAAAAGAGAACAGTAGTGAAAAGAGGCAAACCGCCTTTCATAAAAAATACGGTTTTTAATGTTGTTAATGCTATTTTCTTTTGAGGAAAATTTTTTTTATTTTGATATGACAGATTTTGGACAACAAATACACAATCAGACATAGTTTTTTTGGACAACATGGATATAATGCTATTTTTGGATATAGTCATGTTTTATTTTTTGATATTAAAATATTTGACTATTAATATGAGGATGGGAGTTACAAGGCAAATGTTTGAATTAAATATTTGGGTATTATACTTCATGTTTTGATGACTATTAAAGAAATGGAAATTGGAGTGACAATGGGTCCCACCTATTTAGTTAGTATTTAAATAGACCATTCTCTCTCTATATTATTATTTATTTCTCTCAACTAATTAGTTAAGCTAATTATGCTTAACAAAAGAAAAGTAGTTGCACTACCATAACTTATTAAGAAAGAATAAAATTTCAATCAATTGAATAGACAAAGGGAGGACAACAAAAGGAGAACTTCAAATATAGGGTCTTCTCTATACTTGTGAAATATTTATTTTTCTTCATTCATTCTGAGTTTACTGGAATCCTAAACCATCTTGATGACAACAGGGTCTTATTGAAGGCAACATGGTTCAAAACTGAATCATATTTTTCAGCAGCTTGTTTCTAAAGGTTATGATGTTTCTTGA
>ML833591.1:9687-21155 GCA_009831015.1 Picea engelmannii
GGTGGACTAGGTCCACTATAGTATTAAATAAGGCTCACTATGGTAGTTAGATATAATAAATGTAAGAGGACTTACTAGAAGGTTATACTTCTAGAAGGTTCCTCCTCTAGAATGTTCTTAAGTGGTTGGTAGCACTATATAAAGGGGTTCAAGCAATATAATGAGACATGAAGAGAATTATTGTATTTGGAGTTGAAGCTTATTAGGAGGAAGCCTCCTCGAAGAGGCAAGTGAACATGAGAGGATCTCTTCCATAATAGGATCCATTGTATGGTGTTGCCCTACCCTAAGGGTTTGATAATAATAAAAGAGATTTTGCATATTGTTCTTCTATATCTATTGTGGTGCTTTTGTATTAAGTATTTGGTACTTAACAAGGGGTATCAGAGCATTTTCCTTGGCCAAAGAAGGGGAGAATGTTTTGGCTCTTTTTTGCATATTTTTTCTAGGAAAAAAAAAGAGGGCGACACACTTCAGGTTCATATATGAATATTTATGAGTAGAATTTGGTCAAAAAAATTGGATATTTTAATTCCTTTCGGAAAATTACCCAATTTCAAAAAAAAAATCAGCCGAAACAAAGTCTAGGAAGTAAATTTATGAACATTTTAAATTCAACATTTTTTCAGGGTTTTTTCAGAAAAAAGTTGCGACTTTCTGTAGTAATTTATTTTTAAACCCTAGTTTTTGGTGAATATTTTTTCCAAGCGAGTTGTATTTTACAGGAAAATATGATGGTCCTATTATTGAAGAATTCTTAAATTCCCACAAGTCAGAATGGAAAGAGCAGTGGAAATTTTGTCTACATCTTCGTTTGAGAGAAGATGCTCACACATGGTGGACATCATTTGACTTTTGGGAGTAGATGTCACTTTCTGAGGAAGCAATGGAAAAATTGTTTTTAGACAAGTGGTCTCATATGAAGTGTAAGGATAAAGACAACACCAATAGTTTATTTTCATGTGACAAATCTATATTACAGGTTCATGGTTGTATTCATAAATAAAATGTCATTGTTTCTATTAACATTAGTTGCCAGCAAAATTTTATCAATGTTCAGTTGGTTAATAGATTGAAAATTCCTATAAAGAATATCCAAAGCACACAGGTTGAGAGTGAAAATGTTAAAATTTTTAAAGATTTGAAGCTCAGTATGGACAACTATGTGTTGCATTCAGATTTTTATGTTATGAATATGGATGAAGTGGATATTGTTTTGGGATATCTTTGGATAGAATCAGTTGGTACAATTAATATGAAAGTTCAAAAGAAGTTTTTAAAGCTTTGGTACAAGAAAAAGAAAATCACATTGCATGATGTGTCTCTTAGTAAGAAAGATGGGCCCACGGAGACCAACAAAGAAATTATTTCAGAGTTTGAAGTTGAATAAGAGGTAGAGTCTACAGAAGGAGATGAATACAAAAGCACCACAATAGATATAGAAGAACAATATGCAAAGTATATTTTATTATTATCAAACCCTTATGGTATGGAAACACCATACAATGGATCCTATTATGGAAGGGATGTCTCATGTTCACTTTCCTTGGCATAAAGTGTGGGCAATTTTATTTTTTTTGCAGATTTTTTTTTTCAGAGAAGAAAAAGAAGGCCACGACATTCTGGACGATTTATGTAAGTTTTGGTGAAAAAATTGTAAAATATGGTGGTATATCTGATTTCCTCTCATAAAAACACCCAAGTTAAAAAAAATCGTTTGAAATGGAGTCTGGGAAGTCAAGTTATTTGCATTTTAAAATCTGCAATTTTCAGGGTTTTTTTTTTTTTTTCGTGGACGACCGCGTGAGTTTTCTAATTTATGTAGCACCTGGGGCTGAATTTTTCAAAACAGATTGCATATCTGAGTTCCTCTCACAATTTCAACCAAGTTTAAAAAAAAATCATCTCAATCGGAGCTCTGGAAGTGAAGATATCGTTGATTTAAAATCAATGATTTTTGGGGTTTTTCGTGACGACGACGGGACTGCAAAGTTCATAACTTTTCATAGGGTGCTTAGATTGCTACCATATCAGTGCCATGGGATAAATAATTTTAAAATATTTATTTTTATATATTATATTTTTTGTTTCCAATGTATATTGAATTTCAACTCCTCATGGGCATTCTACAAAAGATTGAAGCTATTGAACAACATTTTCACAAGGGGCAACAAATTATTAGTGCTAATTGACAAAATGTTCAAAGGTCATTGGCTAGCATACATGAGAGATATCTTATGATGGATATCAGAGATGCATATAATAAAAAGTCTATGCTTGGTATGATTTTGAGGATGATTGTGATGATTAGTATATGAATAGTTGTCATTTCTGGGATGACAACCACTTTCATATTTTATTTGATGAATCTACTTCACCTTATGTAGAGGACAATATGGAGAGAAGTCTAGAGCCTTCTATCAACACTATTTTTCAGTATTCTCTAGAAATAGTGTGTTATTTAGATGATTTGTTGGATAGGGAGGGATCTACATATTTGGATCCCCATGATCAATTTAGATCTTTGGAGCATCATTTTCAGTTGGTTCTCGAGTTCAAATATCTTATGCGTGGAGTTCACATGAGCACTTGGACATGGGACCTCGGTTTACAATGGAAGTTGGCATGCTTCAGCATGTTGGTTTTTATTTCTCCATAGGACCTTGATTCTCTAGTCTAATTCGGCACTATGGTCCACACTTATCCACAGGACCCTGCTATATGGTTGTACATCAAGCGTTGAGGACAACACTTTCATAAGGGGGATGGAATGTTAGGTAGCTGGAGAGATAGTGGGGGGCGAGGGGGGGGGCGACAGAGGGCCCATAGTGATAATAGTGGAGGCCATTCAATGTAAGGTGGACTAGGTCCACTATAATATTAAATAAAAAACACTATGGTAGTTAGATATAATAAATGTAAAAGGGCTTACTAGAAGGTTATACTTCTAGAAGGTTCCTCTTAGAATTTTCTTAGGTGGTTGGTAACACTATATAAATAGGTTCAAGCAATGTAATGAGACATGAAGAGATTTATTGTATTTGGAGCTGAATCTCATAAGGAGGATGCCCCCTCAAAGAGGCAAGTGAATAGGAGAGGATCCCTTCCATAATATGATCCATTGTATGATGTTTCCCTACCCTAAGAGTTTGATAATAATAAAAGAGATTTTGCATATTGTTCTTCTATATCTATTGTGGTGCTTTTGTATTCAGTCTTTGGTACTTAACATTATTGACTTTATGATAAAATTTTAAGGACATAAGTGTCTAACTTAGATGAGGAAACAATTATAAGATGTGCATCTTATCTGTATTTTACATTGTTAAAGAATACATGAAATTGAGATTTTGTGTAATTTATTGAAATCTAAGATCTTAGACTACAAAAGGAGAAAATAAAGGAAAATGCTTGTATGTCATACCTTGAGTAAAAAAAATAAAATTTATTGATACTCTTAGATATGTTTTTCATATCATGTTATTATCATGGTCAATCTATATACCTTCCCTACAAGGTAAAATAGACAGCTCTACCTGAAGGTGGGGAAGATTCTAAGCATGAGGAGTCTTTTAGGCCAATAATTTATGATGCAGATAGCACAAATCAACATTCAAATGACATAGATACAAGAGAGGATGAGGAGAATCCCAAGAAGGGACCCAAGTGGTGGCACAACACCATTGGAGATGTTCAGATAGGTGAAATGATGGAGGGGCATTCATCGAGAGGAAATAGCAAACAAAAACCAAACACGATCAACTTTGCTCTGATAGCCAATGTTTAGGAAATATATGAGCCATAGTTGTTTCAGGATGAGAAAAGGAGACCTGAATGGAAAAAGGCCATAGTAGTTGAACATGGGAGTTTGATGAAAAATCAGACTTGGGACCTCACATCTCTTCCACTAGGGAAGAAACCCATTGGTTGCAAATGGGTGTACAAGGTCAAGTACAAGGTAGATGGTACACTTAACAAGTGCAAAGCATGGTTGGTTGCAAAAGGATTTTCTCAATGAGAAGGCATCGAGTACGAGGAGAACTTTGATCCTACAAGAAAGATGAGCACCATCCGACTTGTTCTAGCCATGGCAGCACAATTTGGTTGGAAGGTCCATCAGATGGACTTGAAGAGTGACTTCCTCAATGGATATTTGCAAAAAGAGGTCTACATGTATCAACCATAGGGTTTTTAGGTTTAAGGAAAGAACGTCTGGTCTACAAATTGAAGAAGGATCTATATGGTCTGAAGCAAGAACCCAGGGCATGGTACCTTAAGATTGATATATACTTGGATGAACAAGGGTTCCAACAAAGTTCTTCAGATTCCAATATGTATGCCAAAAGAGTTGGTAATGATATCATTCTTCTGGTCATATATGTAGATGATATCATTATTACAGGTAGTGAGGAAAGTGCTTTAGAACATATAAAATCCAATATGAGGAAAATTTTTGACATGACTAATCGAGGCCTCCTACACTATTGTCTAGGTGTAGAAGTTTGGCAAACAGTTAACATCATTTTTGTCTCACAAAAAAAATATGTCGGGAGTTTGCTTGACAAGTTCAAAATGATAACTTACAAAATCTCATCTACACCTATGGAGACAGGGCTGAAAATTTCATCCAAGACAAACTCTAAGGTGGTTAATGAGTTAGTATACATGCAACTAGTGGGTAGCTTGATATATCTTACATCCACTAGACCTAATTTGAGTTTCATTGTGAGCTTCATTTCCATATTCATGACAACGCCAAAGGTAGAGCACTGCACTGCAACTAAGTGAGTGTTGAGATATGTGAAAGGGGCACTTGACTTTGGAATTATGTACAATAGAAGCAAAGATATTCAATTGTGTGGGTATACAAATTTAGATTGGGAAGGTTATGTCAATAATAGAAAATCCACTTCTGTATATGTTTTCGACCTTGGCACGGGAGAAGTTACATGGACCAACAAGAAGCAACATGCAATATCCCTTTCATCAAAAGAAATAGAATATCAAGTAACAATGAAAGGAGCATGTGAGGCAGATTGGCTTAGGAGAATGATTTCAGATATCCAGATGCAACAAACAGAGTCAACACCCTTGTTATGTGACAATCAAGGGGTGATCAAACTTGCAAACAATCCAATCTTCGATGAGCATACCAAACATGTTGATGTACATTTTCACTTCATCAAATATCTTGTAGAGTGTTGTCCCTGAGATTAATCCTAAGGCTCAAAGAATAATGTTAGGCATCAATAGTGTTTAAATAAAATGTTTTAATGAGTGATTTTCCTACTTCAGTTTTATGAGAAATGAACTTTGAATGAAATTAATAATAGGACAATACATAGGTTGTATCTCGTTATCTGAGTCACAATTATAATATCAAATGGTGTAGGAAAGAGTTACAAAATTGTTAAACAAAATTAGGCATCAATTACAGATGAGTCTCACCTTGTTTGTAGTGGAAGAAAGGTAAATAACTCACCCTTTAACAAGATATAGAATGCAGTAAATCACACATATCACAGGTCTTGTTTTACTCACAACAGAGGAAAAACTTTTGCTAAATGAATTGCTGGTATAATATGATCACAATAGTTGTAATACTAAATTGAAACCAATCGCTTTTCAAGGAATTACATAACGAAATTCGAGGAAATGGAAACACATAAGAAACACATAACTCAAAATTAATGAAAATTAGAATCTCTGTCTACACTTGTATTAATACTCAAAAAGAGAGTTTCTCTATTACATTCGGCAAGAAGTAGCCTTGAATAGATCTTAAATATATGTATTTATATAAAATCTATCACAACTGAAAACCGTTGGACTTCTTACAATATTTAACTAAAAATAGCATACATCTGAATAAAACAACAACGTGTAAATTTTGATGAATTTAGTTGGCGCTCTCCTATGTCTCTTCGTCTACTGGTAGAAGCACTCATTTTCCTTAGTCCTTTGGGCTGGGTACACATTCCATTAAGGCCACCTTAATCATTTGGCATACTATCTGGGCCGTTTAATTTCATTACAATCTGTCCGTTCAGATATGTTCAACAGGGTAATGAATCACAATCGAGGTCATGGGGGAGGATACTCAGACGAATAGCACAACATTGGCTCGTCAAGGGATGGATAAGGGTCACAAGGAGAGTAACTGTCTATGGAAAGAATGATGAGATAACAAGTGTATGATGATGAAGTGGGATAAGTGGAGGTTAGAATGCGGGTGGACAAGGTAAGTGACTATTGGAAGGTGAAGGGTAGAGATGGCGGAAGGAAAGGACACTGTGCACACTTTCTCACTTGCTCCCAGCTATACTTGCTCTTCCATGTTCAATGCATTGGGTGCATCTATACATTAATGCCACCACGAACCTTGAGGGCTCGATCCTTTCATTTACTTCGAAGGAAAATAATTTCTTTTGTATTTGGGGCAACTTTTCTCGGATCTTGTTCACCTCTTGGACTATGGCCTAAAACTGTGAACTTGGGTTAACTAGCCATTTATTGAATTTAACAAGACCAATTTGGCTCATTTCTTGAATGGATGCCAGAGTTTCTTCTTTGTTCTTTCTAGAATTTTGTTGGTTCATTTCTATCTCAATTTTCCCCAGGGCCTCTGAGATATTACTCCCCTCAAACTCAATCAACATTTTGTTTAATGATGATAATGCCTCTAGACAAGCTTCTTTCACCTCTCTAGAAAACTTCTTTCTTTCTTCCATATTTGTTTCCCAGACCTTTAGGGCCATCTCACCTCTTAATTGTTCAGAATAAGAGAGAAGAGGAAAATCAGGGACATTATCTTTCTGCATCAATATGAGGACTTCTTGAAATTTAGATCGAGCTAAGCGAGCCTCTTTTTCCTTGACATAAATATCCTTTAGGGAAAGTTCTACTGCATGATAGCGTTTCTATATGGCATCTACTTTCAAATAAAGTTATTGTTGGGAAGCTTCCAGCTTCTCATTGATTTCCAATGCTTGAGTTTTGAAGGCCGAGATGTCTATCGATGTACCCTCAGTTAGGGCCAATATGGATTGCAACCATTCTATCAAATCGTCACGCTGAGTGACTAGACCTTGGCTAGTCTGCGAACTCTGGTGGAGCAGATTGAGGTTATCCTAAAGCTTTTTAATTTGTTGTCGATCATTAGCCCTGATTTGCTCGGAATCCTGGTTCATGTTGTTTCTGATAGTCTGCTCTGTGGCATATATCTCATTCTGCAAATGCCCTACAAATAGGCACTTATGTCGCAATTGTTCGATCAAATTGTCCACCGACCATTGATTGGCAGTGGAAAAAACACCTAACAAACCTGCAAATTCCTTTGCAAATACTGAACCGTCCTGGTCATTCTCGTCATACACCAATCTTTGCCTTTTAGTTATCACTCCATCCTTTTGGTGAGATTCTCTTTTCACGATGTCTTTCCATTTCTTACTAAAAAATAAATATGAAGGTGACATCTCTTCGGGCAAGATGGGAGTAAGATCACCCACAAAAGTGATTTCAGAATTAGGATTTCCAAAGCTGGTCTGTAGAGGGGTTAATGATGTGATGGGAGAGGCAATTTTGGTGGAATGTTGTTGTCCTATTGTATTGGGGGTGTGAGAAGGAGTTGCTGGTGTTGAATGAGAGACAATTTGTCCCAGATTCATGAAGGCATCGAATCATGCTATCATCTGTGGATCATTTAGTCCTGATAGTGACGCTCTTGTCTCCTGAAATAATACCTCTGGGCTTTTGGGGACCCTTTCGGCTTTGGATTTAGTGGAGGAGCCCAAATCAAATCCTATAGATTTATCTTCTTGTGAAGGAGGCGTGACTATTGATTCTCCATGCAATATCTTTGGCAGATTGTTCCGTCTGTGTTTATGAAAGCTAAGGAAACTAGCTTGTCGGTCTGGGGGCAGGGTTAGGAGTCTTCTTTAGACTTCTTCATAAGATCTAACCCTCCTGAATATTTCATCATACAGGGAATCCTCATGCGTGCACCGCTTCATGTTGAACTAAGCCATACGGTTTTCCATTGTCTTGTTTGGATCATGTTTCTTGAACTCAATGCCAACCAATTTAACATCCTCCAGAGTCGCGGCCTCGACTTTAGAGTGACCAAAATCCAATAATGTAAACATGCCAAATTGAATGGGGAAAGTTGACCATACCTTTTTCTGAGCTGCTTTCAGCTCCTTGCTGATACCTCCCACCATTGTCTGGTACACCACTTCTCTTCACACCAGCATGTCAGGTAAAAATTGTGGAAGAGTGTGAGGGGGAACCGAGCAACCAAAAACTATGATGTAGGAGAAATTATTATCAATGAACCAATCTGCGAGCTTGCCTAGGTTTCCCATAATCCTCTCTGAAATCCGAGGAGGAGGGTGACCATAAATGGCTATGTGAACATGTACTACGACATTGTGGTAGATTTCATAAAATAAATCGTTAGCTTTATCCTCCCATAACTTGGAGTGATAAAAATGAATAGGTTCATAACTCGCCAGGGTCCAACTCCAGTTCATCAATGGAAAAGGGGTCACGAAGCAAATGGAATCCATAACATATGCAAAAATGTAAAAAGGGGCAGGCTGCCCTTTTTATTTCGGTGTTTTATAATCGACGATTTCCTTGGCCAAATTATCCGACAACATTTTGGCCCAATTGAAAGTGTAACCCTCGGCTACCTCGTTCATGATGGATACCCATTCCACCGAGAAATTCATAGGGCTCTTCTTCCCGAACAGATGACAGAGCATCATGGCTACATACACCATATGGGTGTCTAAAGATGTTGTGGAATACATACCATGAGCATCGGTTCTAAATTTCTCTGGATGTCCCCACCAGGTCTTGATTATATCATGACCACTCCCGGTGTATTGGACACATTCTTTTCTCTCGAACTCTAGAATGAATGAAACATTGTAAGTATATTTAGGAGTAGGAGAGATTTTATACATTACTTGCAGATGTTCCGATCAGAAAGAGCCAATGGCAACCTACTGGTGGTTGATGATGCTCATGGTTTAGATGTCAACATGTTCCAAGGCCCAACTTATCATATCATTGTAAGGCATGATTCTCGGTCGTGCAACTATCTTATGCAGTTCCGATTGTGCTATATGTCTAATCTTAGCTACATAAGTCTCATCGTCTTCTTCGGTGGAGTCTTTTGGACAGTTGATGATTTCACGTTCCAGGATCTCAAAAACTTGTGTCCAAGTTTTAATGGTGTCTGTGACTCACAGAGTAGTGTCCGAAAGAATATCTGCATTCAGGTTTGAATCTTCGCCTGCTGCATCAAGCATTTTTTCCATTTTCCACGATGACATAATCTCTAAGGAAACAGAGTGAGGTTACTTGTTACAGGGTAAGTCTGTGAGCTTCTCAATAGATAAAACAGTTAATTGTGAAAGGTGAAAATGATTTTGAAATTGAAGTGTTTTTATTCAAACAAGAGTTTATTGATTTTCGTATAGAATTACTAATGAGGAATTTATTACCCTTGATGGAATTGATTACCTGGCGATCCACAATCTTCATTCGAAATCATTACCTTTAATCGATCATAAATTCCACCGATACTTCGACGGTTCACGTTCGGGAGCTTTGGATGTGACGGGGTGGAAATCTCCCGAATCTCGAATCCGCGAAGTAGTTAATGTTAAGCCCTAATATTGACTCATTACCCCTTAATTGGGGCATATTATATTAGTAATGATATTTTATTTATGTCGGCTTTAGGCCATTCGTTGTAATTATACCTCCTAGTGTCCTATATATACCAAGGAGACATTTTCATTTTGAATCATCTTGTACTTGAATATTTAAGTGGGGTAAAAGGAGGTNCTGAGGTTTTTCTATGCTATATTGATATTTGGTTCTTAACATATGGTATCAGAGCTCAAGGTCTTGGGGTTTCACTGCTACATCTGAGACACCTTGGAATTTTCACTGTAAATTTTTTTCTACAACGTTTCAGAAGGAACGACTTGGAGGATATTTAGTAGACGGATCAAGGTACGTTGGGTTCAAATTTCAGCTCCTGATTCCTTATACTTTCGTAGATACAGCCTGTACAAGATAGGGTTCTGGAATCATCTTGAACTGAGTCATTGCGAAATTTTCGCTATAATTTTTTTTGTAATGTTTCAAACATTGAAATACAAAGGCTATTCACAAAAATTAGTAAGGTATATGTGATAAAAATTTCAGCTTCTGGGTCATCTTAAATTTGTAGATACACCCTGTGTAAGATAGGGTATCTAACTAGTCCTATTGACTAGTCTCAAGAAGGTGTTCCAGGTAAAACAATCATAAATTCTTCCTAGAGTATCCAAATTGAGTGGGACCAGTTTCATTGGATCGTGGACAGTCTGTAGTATTTCTGGTACGATTTTCATAATTTTATATCAATCATTTTGTGTGGGGCATGCTATACAAGTGAAATCTCATGGAAAGGGAAAAAATCGGTAAGTTGTGGGGAAGTTACTGTAAATTCCACTTGGCACATCCAATTTTGATCAGACCTATGGAATTGCAGAGAAGAAATATCAGAGAAATACATAAAAGAAAGTTTCATACCCAGAAGGGCCGAAACTTGGGAGATACAACAGAAGAAATATTTTATAGCAAAACCACCTCAAAATCAAGGTTCAAAAGTGATACTTGGCCAACATGCCACCCAAAAAGGGAACTTCTCTACCAAATAAGACTCCAGACAATCCTACTTGGACTCTTGATGAAGGTGAAGAAATGTGTAGGGACATAAATGATTTACAAAAGAAGATAGTAACAAAATATGAACTACAAGAGATGGAAGCTAAGTTGGAGGCAAAGATGGATGGTTTAAAAGAGGAGATCATGGAAGTATTGAAAAATTTCGTAACAGAGAAGACACCTGAAAGTGAAAATGCATCCCATGAAATTCATGATGAGGACACAAGGAATGTGAAACAAGAATGGAGAAACTCCGACTTTGGTTTGACGACCAACCACGTTACTAAGATCGATATGAGGAAGTTTGATGGCAAAGACCCAATCACATGGATACTTCAGATGGAGAAATTCTTTGATCTATATAATGTACCACATACACAAAAGGTAAGAATTGCTTATTTATATTTAGAACCTAATCAATTTGTATGGTATCGATGGCTTTGTTCTCGCAAATCACTCTTCACTTGGACAATTTTCACGGAAGAAACGATAGCACACTATGAGGATACAAGGAGCAATACCTTCTTTAGCCAATTGATAAATCTCAAGCAAAAGGGTTCAGTTACCGAGCACATTGAGAACTTCCATAGATTGAAAATAAAGGTAACCGATATTCCAGATGAGCACTTGATTGATGTATTCATAGGAACTTTAAAGGATAACATTCAACATGAGGTTCACCTTTGGGAACCCAAATCATTGGAGAATGCATTTAAGGTGGCAAGAAATATTGAAAGTAA
>ML833591.1:24750-45204 GCA_009831015.1 Picea engelmannii
TCAAGGCATTGAGTACTTTTTCTGAGGTTTTTCTATGCTATATTGATATTTGGTTCTTAACAATTAATCTTTGAATAATCACTTTTACAACTTAATTAACCGCATTTTAAAACGTTGAATTAACTTCGAGTGTTTCGGAAGTTCGGACTTCGGGGGTTTTGAAAATAGCACAAGAGAGGTTCCCCAAAATCCAAAACCGCGAAGTAAATAATTACGAGTAATCTCCCTTAAGTCTTAATTAATCACGTTTAACTTCTATAATCAAATGTTTTATTAATTACTTTTACTCTTTGAAAAGTCTAATGCTTTGGCATTTTGAAACTTCGGTGATTTGTGAATTCATTTCTTTGTTAAACTCCCGAAGGGTCATCTCCGGAGTGACGTGGCAGAGATGACGTCATTCTAGATGATGTGTCAGAAAGAGATAGGTGCCATGTATCACCCGAGAGCATGTGAATTATCCAACGGAAACTTCAAAAATAAGTGTCACATGTCAGCTTATAAAAGATTTAAAAGACACGTGTCTTATAAATCGTGTTCGTGAGTTCTTTAGGGTTTAACGCGAAATGTTATTTCCGAGCTTCGAGGCTTCGGGGTTTTTATCGTTTAGACTTATGGGAACATCTGAAGCGACCGTTAGGAACTTATTCTTTAAAACTCGGACAGCTCCATAACTGCGGAGGTTATTAGGATCGCTTGATCAAATCAAGGGAACTCATCAACGACGAATAATGTACGCGCTTTATTATTAAATGACAACCAATGAATTTGATTTAAAATTAAAAGGCCACTTTGTGTAGAATTTTATTCCTAAGAAGATGAAAACTATAAACTCAAAAGTTCAAAATTGTGTGTGTTCCAACATAGGCTCCATTTGGGGGTTGTGGCTCCTTGTGAGGCGCGAAAGAACAATAGACCAAGTGCCTTTATTAGGTAAATGGATTCATTATTGATTTTTGAAAAACATTTTCCAGTTTTACTCAAGAATTAATCATTCATAGAAGAACGAACTTAACCAAATCTCGAGAAACTCCGAACATATTCAATTAATTGCTCTTAAGTTAGGCTTTTAAAATTTCCTTTTCTTAAAACTGATTTTATAATTGTTTAAGATAATAAAAATAACTTTAACTGAAATATCAGACTCGGACCGACTTCGTTTGCATCAAGGTTAAGCATATGTAACAACTTATTTTAGGGAGTCCCTAGTGTTACACATGATTTTGGTCACTCTGGTGATGTCTCAATAAGTGATGTATTCAGGCTCCCACAAGGACTTTTTGCCTGAGAAAAGTGACTGTTGTCTTCTCCCAAAAACAATTTTTTAAGACGAGTTCGCAGGCTGCCTATGTTACAGGGTGCGAAAATCCCTCATTCTCGCAGGCCACCCACACTTAGGGTGCGAACTGTTCACAGTCTGCTCCATAGATAGGGTGCGAACCTATTTTTAAGCTTGAAAATGAGAAGAGGTCACGAAGGTTCTAGAAGGGGATCTTCTAGAAAATGAGTTGGCATTTGCATGGTTGGCATTCTACTGACTTCTCAGATTTAGTGGGATCATCCTCATCTATGTAACCATCTCTCCTTCTCCTATATATTGAAAGGTTTCTCATGGAAAAGGTTAAGAAAAATTGAATGGAGAATTGGTGAAAGAATTGTGTGAAGAGCCCTGCTTGGATATAAGCTTGGAGACTCTTTTTGGCCCACCAAGTGGTATTGGATCTTCTTCATGCAAGTATAAAGCATGTGTGTGTGTGTTGGAACCAAGGGTCACTGAAAGGAATCTTGTGAGATCAAGGCGATCAGGTTGTATCTTCTACTTTCATTTAATATAATACAATGACATGTCCCTTTCCCATAAAATCACTCTTATTTTATTGCATAACTCCTTGATCATATGCATAGGTTCACAATTGAATATACTATGCTATCTTCACTTTGGTTGGTTTGTGTTGCCTTGGACTTGATTGCACAAGAGAACTGGAGTGAAGCGGGAACAACAGAGAACTAAGGAAGCGATATAAAGGTATGTCCCTCATTCTTTCTTATTAGTAGATTCAATGATTACAACTTAGGGAAAGGGCCGTGTCATGTCCTGTTTTGTTCTAGATCCAGGTGGATCTAGGGAGATATGTTAGTGTCTGCACCTACTGATTTGCTCTTAACCAGGTGGATCTTGGCCATTTGCTCTTAACCTACCATTTTTCATTCCCATGAATCTCCGAGTCTTGAGGAGACCCTTACAGACTCTCTGGAGCTAAAAGTTCCCTCATAAGTTTTGTCCTTTTTCGAAAACTTGCTTGATTACAGACCTTCTCGCACTGCACCCTTCTGTAGGCTGCGAGAATCACTAAAATTCTCACCCTGGTGTTCAGTTTAGTGCGAACTTCTCGCAGTCTTCCTATGTCTAGCCTGTGAGAATCCTTCATTCTCACAATGTACCCCATTGGCAGCCTGCGAACCCACTTGCAAAATTTTTGGAATAAGTCTTTTGTGTCCTCAGATGCCCAGATTTGTTTGTGTGTCTAGGAAGAACTTCTCTGGCTAGTGATTGAATGTTTCTTGACTTCAAATCTCATGAATGATTAGTTTTCGGAAATCGAAAGCTTGTCTTGATCATTTTGCTCAACTTTTACCTCTTGGTCTTTTCTTAACAAGGGTATAATCTCTGGTTTTGAAATCTGAGTGCTTGTTTGGTTGGAAGTCTTTGATTGGTTCAAAAGTTGAGATCAATTGTTCTTTTCAATTGCTTATTACTTGGAAAATTGTTATCCATGTGCATTTGAAGAGTCTAGTCTTGTCAGTTTGTTATTTTTGTCTTCATTGAAAGATTGGTTTGGGTGTTTGTTGTATATTTCTTTTTTCGTTGGTTGCTTTTTTTTTCTTAGTTCCATCCCTGTTGTTTGGTTTCTAATAAAAAATTAAGACATTTTCTTTTTTAAGCACTCTTGTATTCAAAAAATATTGGTATTCGAGTATTGAAAGACAACGAATAGGAAATTTGCATTGTTCACGATTATTTGATATTGAATTTCAGAGAAGATCATACATCGTAGTTCGCATTATTCCAGAAAACTCCTCTTTCCCTTCTATAAATAGGATTCATCGAACAAAAAATTTGTATCATTCATCCTTATTTATGCATTGTTGGGTCAGAGGCTCACACAACATCGGTTTCATTTCCGTCTCCTTTTGAGTAACAACAACCTTTAATAATATTGTGCAATTTTAAAATTCAATTAGTAACTTTTTCTAAGGCTCTTTTACACCAACATTAGCTAGGCTAGAGCTTTGGAATAGGCAGTGAGGCACACTCCAAAGCACGAAACACACAATAGAATCTTGTGATAAGGAGTGTCAAATTCCATTTGCATCATTTTGTCCTGGGAATCCCTTCTCACACAAGGGTCAAACCTAAGGTCGCATCGAGATTGACAGAGTTACTCACCTTGCTTTGTTGATATCAGTGTAGAGATTGCACGTATTACGAGGGTCACTTGAAGGTATACCCACAATGATGAGTGGAAGCCTCTCAAGCTGAGTTCGGGTTAGATACCATGCCCTTGCATGTGGATCAGACTGTCGACTGTTCCCCCAAGAATCATTGTTGTTGGTCGTAACCTTAGTAGCCTATCTTCTTAGGGTCTTACACAAGGTGACTATGAAGGGGCAAGTCTTCACGGTACCTGGAATTGACGTTGACCAAAATCACTTAGGATCCTTGGAAGGTATACCCATGATTATGTGTGGGAGCTTGCACCAGGTTGTAAGTTCGTTAAGCAGGTCGTCAATGTAAATTTTCCACCCTAGCCCATCCCCTTCTTGTCTCATCGTCGCATCGTTGGATTTTATCACCAACTAGTGACTTCGGAATTGGAAGGTCTTGTTTGCTTGGTTTTGATTCCTAGATTTTACTAGCGCATGCTGTTTGTTTACCCAAGTTGGCCATAGAATTTCTTTCGTAAGTTTCTAACTTGATCACAATTGACCCTCCACGTCGTTCACGTAGAATGCAAGGCTTACCCCCAGAAGATCTGGAAGGTTCTCAACCCTTTCCTACGAACTCACCGGAGGGCTCTCCTCAACAGAGTGAAGTCCAAGACATTGCCACTCCACAAGTGGAAAGAGATAACTCTCTAGAACGGTTCCAAATTACCAATTCTCGAGAGGACTTTCGACTTCCTCCTGATTCCGGGAGATGTATTGTGCAAGTGAATTCTTCCGGAGATTTAGTTGTTCAGTCTTCTAGATCACCAACCGGACCTTTCATAGGACCTGAGGGTCAAGATCCTTTTTGGACTACTAGAATTTTTAGACGGGATCTCTTTGGCTCAGGAACATGCATTGATATCACTGTCGCACCTGAGTTGCCTGAAACATCTTATCCAGATGCAATACCTTTTACTACTGCCTATTATTTCCCTGGTATAGACGCTCCGCCAGCTGACCACATCTTGACCCTCCCTCTACAAACGGTCCATTACATAATGGTCCCAGATACTACGAGTCCTCACACTGGGATTACTGTGGCTAGCCAAGCCCCCATTAGCACACCGCTTTTTCCCAGATTCACCCCAACACTTCCACCCGGATATCATGCATTGAATGCTTCTATTCCCACTCCTACACAAATCTCATCCGGGACTCTTAGTAGTTCCACTCCTTCTAGGCACCATCTTCCTAGTTTCATTCCGACACTTCCTCCACCCCCTTTCAGAGGACCTCTTCCATCCTCTATCAGAGGCACTGATCCTAGTGGCACCATCCCGTCTTTCACACCTAGTTACTAGATTCCTGTTGGTGGACAACTTCACCAAGGAGGCCAAACTCAACCCCCTTTTGCAGGACAAATCCCAACTGGGGCACAACCCCCGATTGGAGGGCAACCCCCACCAACCCCACCCTATGGAAAAAACATACCTCCATCCTTGGCCCAATATTGGAATCATCTTATACAACACAATTCTCACTCGACTGGGGGGCAACAACCTCAATCTAGCTCCGTCATACCCCCTAGTACAGGCCAACCCTATCCAGATACGTCTAATCCTATTTGGGGCTTGAATGCTCCACCCCACGCCCCTGTTCAAGGGTACAACCCTATGAATTACTTACTTCCACACCAACAACCGAATCTGCCCGGATCTTCGCATTATATGAAAATTGTTTATGGTCCCACTGGTCTACCGACAGGACTCCCTCTCCAAAGTCACCAATACCCACATGTGAATAGACAATTACCCTTCTTAGCCACTCTGGACCTCCTGGATCTGTTGAGAATTTTAAATGATCCGATCCGTCACTCTCCTCAATGGCCCGCCATACCGGCCAAACTACCATCCAACATCCCCAAATTCGATGGTAAACCAAGAGAGGACCTGGACAATCATGTAATGAGTTTTCACCTCTGGTGCTCATCCAACTCCTTGATGGATGACTCTATTCATTTACACCTTTTTTAGCGAACCCTCACAGGTTCTACCACGAAGTGGTATATAGAATTACCACGAGGCTTCTTCACCGACTTCAACACCCTTGTTATGGCTTTCCTCACCCACTACCAGTTACCGATCCACTACGAAACGAGAACCGAAATTTTGAGTTCTTTCAAACAAACCAAAGCCACTCATATCTCTGATCACATTCATGAGTGGTGACGGAGACGACGTCTCATCAAACTCGAACTTCCCGATCAGTTGCTGGCAGAGTGGTTCACGAAATCATTCGTGAATGACATTGCTCGTGACATTTCCATGGGTGGAGTTGTCACAGAAGAACATGCAATCAGTCGTGCCCAATACCTAGACCTTGTTTACTCACAAACGGGTACTCTTTACGACTTAATCCCTGACGTACCTCGTCCTTCTACTTATGCTACTTCAACCACTCCCGCTACTTCTCATGCAGCTGACGGTGTGATTGGCACTTTCCAGGCCCAACCTCATTCCATCCAAACCTCTAGCAACAACCCCAAATCCATTTCTTCTAATGTTCAAACTGCTCCGTCTCCTACCCCTCCCACTGATAAGACTTCTGAGGTAAATTTCATTCAATATACCCCCGCCAGCAAGAATAAATCCAAAAAAGGAAAGGGTAAGACCAAGGAGGACAAAAATAATCCGCAATCTGAGAAAACCAAAACACCACCTATTGACGATAGGGATAAGCGCAAACCCCGATACCCTTGTCTTATTTGTGGTGATGATCACTACACTAAGGATTGTCCACGACGAGCCGAGGTTACTAAGTTCCTTCAAGGGACCACGAAACTCCCCACTTCGACCATATTTTCACAACCCTTCCCTTCCCAACAACAAGCCCAATTGATCATTCATGAACAACCTTCCCCCTCCAATACATCCTATGTCATAATGTGTACAGGTGATTCAAAGAAGAATGACATCACACTTACCACTTGAGCCAAAGATTATTCTTCCTCCAAAGAGAAGGTCGATGTAATACCTCATTCGGTGGTCCAACCATCTCCCACGACTCCACCTACCAACGGTCCTCTTCATCTCGAACGACCGAGCCTAGATACAGTTCTTCACCCTCCTCCAAAGGGTGTCGTTCGGAAATTGGCTTTCAATCCTCATGCACGTGCTACCCAGAACTACAGTATTGTTGAATATCTGGCCCAAGCACCATCCGTGATGTCATCCCTCGAAGTCCTTCAAAGTTGTTCTATACAACGTAAGGCACTGTTGAAAGCTATTGGTGGAATCGACCCTACGGATACGAATTTAATAATTTTTGACTTGGAAGATCACATTCCAAGGTTACCCCCTCAACTCGCATTCCAAATACAAGTTATTGTCTCCGACAAAAACATTTGTAGGACAGTTATTGATGACGGTGCCTCAACATGTGTCATGTCTATTACCTGTTGGAAAGCCATTGGCTCTCCTCCTTTGACCGAATCCCACAACACGCTCAAAGCCTTCAATGGATCTGGTTTTAAGACTTATGGTGTACTCCCTTCGTTGCCTATTACGTTAGAAGGAAAAACAGTCAACGTTGAAGTGGAGGTCTTTGACGCTCCTCTTGATTACAAACTTCTACCTGGCCATAGCTGGATCGATTCCATGCATGCAGTTGTGTCCACTCTTTTCTGTGTCATGCGTTTCCTGCACCAAGGAAAGGTAGTTACTGTAGACCAATTGGCCTTCTTTCACTCTGATGCATGTACCGACAATGTACCATTCATCGCAAAACCCCCCCTCAGATATGAGAACGTCGGTGTGAGTCTTCTTAAATATTCCTCGTTGATGGGCACTTTCCCCATACCACCACCCGATGTTCCACATCTGTTTTTCTCCTCGATCAACATGATCTCCACCTCTATCCACAGAACCCCTGTGTCTTATGACTCATGGATGGTACACAACCCCGACGATCATCTTTGATATGGTGACAAAATTCCATTAAGTCTGGTTGAATCCGCTTATCAATCCATTCAATCGACAACCCCTTCTACCCCCTCTCTTGGTGATTTATCTCTAGATCCATTCAACGTCATTTTTCCCATGGACGAGATGATTATGTCTGTTATGTCCATGGAAGACACCCCTTAGGAAGATGGACATCATCGTTCCATCCTCTTCCTGGAACAACACACCATTGAGGGTTACCAACGGATCTTGACCCCATCGACCGTTGTCGTTATTTCTACCGTTCTCGAGTCTACACATGATCTGTTCTACGAAGGAAACTTAAGTAATATCTCACCCACCATCCCTCTCAACATATCCATAAAACCTGGAATTGTCGAAAATGTGCATATCGAAGCCTCATGTTCCCATGATGAAGTTGTCACCTACAAGTCTCTTTTCCAAGAATTTTGTGACGTCTTCGCCTGGAGCTATGAAGAAATGTCGGGTATTGACCCCGACATTGTGATACATGAGATTAAGACATACCCGGACGCTAAACCCGTCCGACAACGACTTCATCTGATCCACCCACGTAAAGCAGCTGCTATCAAGCTTGAAGTTGAGAAACTTCTTAAGGCTGGCTTCATTTACCCGATGGCTCTAACTGACTAAGTTTCCAATCTTGTTCCGATCGACAAGAAACAAGGCACAATCTGCATGTGCATTGATTATAGGGGCATTAACAAAGCTTGTCCTAAAGACAACTTTCCTAACCCCTTCGTTGACTAGATCGTCGATGATTGTGTCGGAAGCGAAATCTTCTCTTTGATGGATGGTTTCTTCGGATATAATCAAATCAATATCGTACCCATGGACCAACACAAGACCGCTTTTATTTGTCCTTGGGGCACTTTCGCCTATCGGAAACTCCCATTCGGTTTAAAGAATGCCAGTGCAACTTTTCAACATGCTATGTCTTACGCCTTTCATGACATCAAGCACATTGTGCAACCATATCTCGATGACTTACCCGCACATTCCATTTTCTCTGTAGATCATCCAGTACACCCCCGTGCCATTTTCCTTCGATGTCGGTTTTACCATATACGCTTGAATCCCCACAAATGTGTTTTCTGCGTAGAATCCGACCGACTTCTGGGCTTTATTGTTTCATGTCAAGGGATTAGGGTAGATCCGTTGAAGGTCAAGGAGATTCTCAATCTCCCTCCTCCTTCCTCACTTCACCAGTTACAAAGTTTGCAAGGGAAGGCAAACTTTCTCCTTCATTTCATCCAAAACTATGCTGAGCTAACTCTTGGATTTACGCGACTGCTCAAGAAAGGTTCTGAGTTCATATGGGATACCACTGCCAACAACGCTTTTGAAGTGTTGAAACTATCTTTGACACGCACCCCACTACTCTTCCCACCTGATTACAGTCGGGATTATTTCCTTTACCTCACAGCCTCGGACTATACCATCGCTATGGTTCTCGTCCAGGAGGATGATTCTCATGACCAACATGTCATTTATTACTTGAGTCGGAGTCTCACGACTACCAAAACCAAGTATTTACATGTTGAAAAAATGGCCTTGGCAGTCGTCCAAGCTGTTCAACGTTTCCGACACTATATCATTTCTTGCAAGACTACGGTAATTTCTAACTGCAACCCTATGAAACACATTCTTACACGCCAATTTCTAGGGGGGAAATACTCCAAATGGATCATAATACTCCAGGAGTTTGACTTAGAATTCGAACGCGCTAAGTCCAAGAAATCCTTGGTGTTTCCCGAGTTGATATGCGATCTTCCCTGCTCTGAGACGGAAAATGTAGCAACCGATTCATTACCTGATGAATCCCTTTTCCTGATTAGTTCCAATGACCTTTGGTACAAATATATCATCATATATCTCCAGACCCAGAGTTTCTGGCCCAATTTCTCTAGCACGGATCGTCGTTGAATACGCTACCAAGCCCGTCAGTATATTATCCTCGGTGATACTCTTTATCGTCGTGGGATTGACTCCGTTTTTCGACGCTGCCTCACGTTTGATG
This sequence comes from Picea engelmannii, assembly GCA_009831015.1. Lineage (NCBI taxonomy): Eukaryota > Viridiplantae > Streptophyta > Pinopsida > Pinales > Pinaceae > Picea > Picea engelmannii. The sequence continues at coordinate 34,183 of ML833591.1, forward strand.
AAGCCGAGAAAGCCCTGAATGATTTCCATTCTAGTGCTTGTGGTGGTCACATGTCTGGGTATGCTACTGCCCAGAAGATCTTACGAGCAGGGTAGTTTTGGCCTTCTTTATTCAACGATTGTATCGTTGTCGTCCAAAAATGCCACGCTTGCCAGACCTACAACAATAAAATATGATCACACCCTGCTCCTCTACACCCTGTGGTCTCCGTTGGTCCCTTTGTGAAATGGGGTATTGATTTCATGACATGTCACCCTCACTCGACCGGGGGGCATGGATACATTATTGTAGCCGTGGATTATTTTACGAAATGGTCCGAGGCAATGCCAACATTCGACAATGTCAGAAGGACTGCAACATTATTCATATTCAATCACATCATCGCTCGTTTTGGTGTTCCTCAGGCTATCGTTGCTGATCATGGTAGCCACTTCAGAAACTTCATGATGTCCGAACTCACTGAAAAGTTGGGTCTTCTCCATGAAAACTCAACACCCTATTACCCACAAGCCAACGACCAAGTCGAAGCAATAAACAAGGTCCTCATTAGCATGCTTCGACGAATGATAGGGATTCACAAAATGAGTTGGCACACAATGTTGTTTTCAGCATCCTGGGCTTATCGAACATCCATTAAGTCTGCTACCGGGTTTACACCATTCCAGTTAGTTTATGGTCTAGAAGCCATCTTGTCGATTGAATGTGAGATACCCTCCTTAAAACTAGTCGTCGAACTTCTCCCGAACACTTCTGCTGAAGAAGAACGTCTGTTGTATCTTATGCAATTAGATGAAACCCGTCGCGATGCCACCCTAGTTATAGAAGCCCAGAAGAAACACATCAAAGCCCAATACGACAAACATGTCAGGCCACACGTTTTCTCTGAAGGTGATCTCGTTCTTCTTTACGAACAAGATCGGGATATGCTAGGAGCTGGAAAATTTGAAGCTATGTGGCGAGGTCCTTATATCGTCAGACGTGTTTTGGAGAAATGAGCTTATGAGTTGGTGGAATACAACGATATCCCTTTGAGTGAACCCAGAAATGGGTTGTACTTAAAAGAAGTATTATGCCTAAGATCACATGTGCATAAGTGCTTGTATTTTATTGTATCATACTCTTTGTGTGTTACAGTAGTATGCTTTTTCGTTATTTGGTCTCTGCCCCCGACCGCTTATGTTATGTTGTGCTTGGTTTCCAGATGTCGGAGTCTTCGCTACCCCACATTGGCTTCACCGATGGCGCTAGCTGTAGTACTCAGAACCTTGCTTCTGCTGCATGGGAAATTTACGCACCTACAAACGAACTTATCAGTCTGCAAAGTGTGTTCCTTAATCGTGCGACCAATAATATTGCAGAATATAGCGTCGTCGTCGAATTGTTGATTGATGCTATTTCGCTTGGTATCTGCCACCTGGTTATACGACTCGATCCACAGCTAGTAGTACTATAGCTAAGTAATGTCTATGATATTCGAAGTCCTACTTTATTAGGGGTATATTTACGAATTCACCTCTTGGAACGTTATTTTGATTATATTGAGTATCAACACATTCCTAGATGTATAAATACATTGACTGATGCATTAGCTAACTATGTGTTAGACAGACATTTGGGCCATTTATAAACCAATCACACATTACATGTATAACACAACACAAGATAAGCCGATAGAAGCCGTATATATGTATATAACGATCAAAAGCTTTTACAAAATTTTTTTGTCCAAGGACCAAAATTTCAAAAATACGAAGCCCATGGCTTCTAAAAAATAGCGTCACTGATGACGCTCACGATAACACACAACTTCTCGGGCTACCCTATGAAGCAGTCGACTGATAGACTCAGACACGCCCATAGTATGGCGCTGGTAATGTCTAGGGATCTCCCCAATAGCCATATCCGAGATGTCAGCGATCAACCCCTCCAAGTTTTGCTCCACTGCCTCGTAGTCTTCGACATCCCATCTTGCCACTGGAGCCACCTCTCCTCGTCGTTGAATAGGAGACGTTCCTGGAGTTCGATATGGCCCCACATCTGTGTCATCAAAAAGAGATTTTTTTATTAGTTCTTGGATAAACACAAAAACATTTCATATGATAAAAATTACAAAAACATTTGAAAAGAACAAAATTTGTACTTCTTACCTAAATCACCCCACTGAGCATCCTCAGGCAGGTCCAAATCCGGATCCCCTCGAAAATCCAAACCAACATATGCATAGTCGTCAATCATCATCATCTGGGGCCACAACCAGTCGAAAAATGAATCATTATACTTGATGATGGGCCCTGCTACGTGTTGAGCCATGAGGTTGTACCACCTCAGCATCCTCGGATCCTGTGGGGCTGGTAAACCCCAATAAACCCGTATTCTCAACAGTGGTACCCTCTCGAGGAAGAAGGACACCAAAAGTGATTCGTACCCAAACTGCTTCAAGTTGCCCCTTCTGCACTTCGTCAATTGCCTCTTCATACTGCGGAGAACTGCATCCGACCAGTTGAAGACCCGAGGCTTTGTGCACTCTATGGCATATTGGAAGTAGCTCTAGAGAGCCATGTGTGGAGCCACGCTCCCAGCCATGCGTGCAATAGTGAACAAGATGGTTCGCAGGGTCAAGTCTTGGACCCCCCAAATAGCAACCTTACCCTTGCTTCTTTCTGCCTCGGGAACACAGTACTGGCAACAATACTCACTCATAGGGAGTCCACCGCCTCAGCCATCGGTCAAGCTAGCGTGGTACCCATGTCGTGATAACCCTGTTAGAAAATAGATATCCTTGATATCTAGGGTCAACGTATGGACTCCCACATGAAATAACTGTTGGTCCACATCCCACATATGGACCAGGTATTCCAACAATCTGAGTTGGGCTCTCATGCCCAGAATCCTGAAGAATTTCAAGAGCCCACAGTCCCGGAGGGCAGCGAATGTGCCCAGGTCATTCCTGACAATAGCATCATCTTCCTCATGTTCTCTTTCTCTCCACTCCAACATTGTGATGGTCAAACACCTGCACAAGAGCCATGAGAGAAGAGTTAGCAACTTGTTCCAAACTTTTGCATAATATTTATTGGGCAAAACTTAACTTTAAAATCTAGGTTTCGACCCTCGTAGGCGAGCCTTTGGCACAGTGCGAGATTCTCGCAGGTCCCGCAAGGCCCGCCTGCAAGAATGCTCGAGTGCATGGTGTGCCCCTAAAATGGACTCAAAACCCAAGAAATTGTCGATAAAAACTAAAAATGAACCATGGAAAAGTTAAAGGATCAAAAGCTTACCTCGTTGGCAGAAACATATCGTCGAATGGTTGCTTGTGCCTACCGCATTTGAGCGAAGAAACTTGGGAGAAAATGAGGTGGTTGGAGAGGTTTTGGAAAAATCACAATGAAATGGTAAAAGGCCCATTTTTACCCATATTTATTCACTTTTTATTATCTCTTATTGATTTTTATATTATTTTGCTTATAAAACCTAATGCCCTAATGGTCTTGTGAGTATGGTTGTCACAGGTATAGCAACTTTTAAGTCTGAACAGGGGGGTACCGATATTTTTTCTTTTTGTCGCATGTACGACTACTTTTTTAGGTTTTTTATAGGAAAAACCTCGAGCTCGGTCTTCGTTCGTTCTCGCGTTCGCAAATATATGAGAACGTAACCGAGTATACTTTTTCTTGTCTTTTCATACTCGTCATGGTAACACGAAAACGAAGAATCTAAAGGAGTGTCCTTTAAGCTCTTTTCACGCTCCATAAAAGTGAAAAGATTATCGAGGGATCTTGTTTTCTATACGCTCGTTAAAGTATTTGAAGAAAACATTCGATGGGCGATAGTTTATCACCTTTTCGGTCTCGTCGAACTTATTTACGAAAAAGGAACTAGGAGAGTTCTCTTTAAGTGTTTTTCAGACTCTCAAAACATGAAAAACCCCCAAGTTTTCTATCATTGGACTCGTTAAACAAACATCGACAGACCCGTAATGGGACCAAACCACTCCTTCCTAGGGTTCATTAAATATACTCCAAGGGACTCATCCGAAGGATGAGATTACATCAACAAGCATATGTTATCCTCCTCAAGTTTGCGTAAAAATAAAGAGGTACTCGCCAGAAATGGTGGGGGAAATTTTGGGAAAGGGATGTGTTTTTATATTCATATTAATGGCAGTAAGCGTCGCTCTTGAACATGACACCCCCTATTCATCATTTGAATTCGGGTTGGGAAATCCATTTGTCTCTCGTTCGACTTGCTACAAGGTCATATCTTGGGTTGTCTTTGAGTCAGTGCTATCAAGTGCTTGGTCATGTCGTTCATATGTTCAAGAGAAGTTCACACGAGCCCTCTATTGAGTCGGCCATCTGCAGTTGTCCATTCTTACTATGTCGACCTTCCATGTGTCTGTTTCGACTCGTCTTCATACTTCGTCTCATCCTCAAAATCTGTTACTTATTTCATGTCATTGATGGGGGATACATTAAGGCCCTCCTGTGACGAGTCTTATTCCGTTGACCCCAACTCATTATCTAGAAACGAGACTTAGAAATCATTTAGTGCCTTGGAACCTACATCCCTTAATGGTAGGTCTCTTTGCTTTCGACGGGGGTTTCACATCATTGATCCCTGATCGAGAGATTCCACCGAGTGCTCGACGTCAGCTCATTCATTCACATTCATTCGGATTGTACTTAGGTACCTTGGGAGTCATCGACATCAATGGTGATTTCCCTCGCACTTGTTAACACTTCTCATCAATAACCGGTAATCAAGTGGTTTCTACCATGTTCGACTTCAACACATGTAATCACATGGCTAGATTCATACTTTTAGGTGACAGGATTGAAGACCCTGGGTCTCATCGTTTGATCCAGGCTGCGATGGAGTATGTATGATTTGTATCGGCGCATAGATCCACTTTGTATGTCTCGTGGCTATGCCATTATTCAAAGTCTTCTCACATAGATCCATAGTGTATTCTTGGTGGCTATGTAGCATTTTGACGACATGGATCCACAATGTATGATTGGTGGCCATGACATATGTTTACGATTCCATTCATTTGTGATTTGAGTATGGGAATGCCTACCTCAGAACTGGTATTATATTATGCAGATGCTTGGTTGTTTACAGGTTTCCAATTAGGTGCACTCTTGGTTTCTGACACACACACGCAGTTTACAAAGTATCTCGGTTGTCACAGATTCCAGCCTCATACTTTGGGGGGCATTCTGTTACACATGATTTTGGTCACTCTGGTGATGTCTCAATAAGTGATGTATTTAGGCTCCCACAAGGACTTTTTGCCTGAGAAAAGTGACTGTTGTCTTCTCCCAAAAACACATTTTTAAGATGAGTTCACAGGCTACCTATGTTATAGGGTGCGAAAATCCCTCATTCTCGCAGGCCACTCACACTTAGGGTGCGAACTGTTTGCAGTCTGCTCCATAGATAGGGTGCGAACCTGTTTTTAAGCTTGAAAAGGAGAAGAGGTCACGAAAGTTCTAGAAGGGGATCTTCTAGAAAATGAGTTGGCATTCACATTGTTGGCATCCTACTGAATTCTCAGATTTAGTGGGATCATCCTCATCTATGTAACCATCTCTCCTTCTCATATATATTGAAAGGTTTCTCATGGAAAAGGTTAAAAAAGATTGAATGGAGAATTGGTGAAAGAATTGTGTGAAGAACCCTGCTTGGATAGAATCTTGGAGACTCTTTTTGGCCCACCAAGTGGTATTGGATCTTCTTCATGCAAGTATAGAGCATGTGTGTGTGTGTTGGAACCAAGGGTCACTGAAAGGAACCTTGCGACATCAAGGCGATCAGGTTGTATCTTCTACTTTCATTTAATATAATACAACGACATGTCCCTTTCCCATAAAATCACTCTTATTTTATTGCATAAATCCTTGATCATATGCATAGGTTGACAATTGAATATACTCTGCTATCTTCACTTTGGTTGGTTTGTGTTGTCTTGGACTTGATTGTACAAGAGCACCGGAGCGAAGCGGGAACAACAGAGACCTAAGGAAGCGATATAAAGGTATGTCCCTCATTCCTTCTTATTAGTAGATTCAATGATTACAACTTAGGGAAAGGGTCGTGTCCTGTCCTGTTTTGTTCTAAATCTAGGTGGATCTAGGGAGATCTGTTAGTGTCCGCACCTACCGATTTATCCGATAACACCTAGTTGGTTCAAAGTGTAAATATCACCGGAAAGAGAACTAGAAGACATAGTATGTTATATGGATATGTATGACAACCTTGCAAATAGCATAGAATTTGCTTCACTTCCAGCGAGCTTGTTCAGTACCCCAATGAATTTTTCCACTTCTCCGATTGAATTTCCTTTCACCACTTCAATCAGTACTTGTGTACTTTGTTGATATGAAGGCAATCATTATATGAATTTCCTTTCATCATCTCTTTTGGACTAGATGGGGGCAATCAAATTATGAATTTCCTTTCACCATCTGTCTTATATTTTAATATTTAGAAGTGGGGGAAATCAATCTATATATGTCACACAAGGGATGATATATGTTTAAATTTTTTGAAAAGAAGGCCTACCAACGATTTTGAGAATACTCTGAAACTTACTCTCTTCCAGTTTTCAATACACCTTCACCTATAGGGGAGAAAGTTGTGGGAATATTAATCTTTTCACGGACTAACCTTGAGCGAATTAGTCAATTTAAAGTCTGGTAAAAGAGCTAAAATTATTAGGATTAGCCTAAACATACTTTTTCAATTAAAATCAAAGGAGGATAAAGATTTTCACCTAACCTTATTTTGAAAATATGTCTTTGCGTTCTCAGAGTCAAGGTGAGATTCTTTCTTTTTATGAAGATTAAGCAAGGATAAAGGAAACATGAAGTGGGTAAGAACTTGGGGATAAGAAAAAGTAACCAAATGAGGATTCAGAAGCCTTGACACAAAAATCCAAATCCCACATAAGTTTGTATATTTAATTCAGACTTTCTTCTAGCTTGTTTAATATTATTTTATTTTTAATTCAGAGATGGATTTAGAATTTTATAGGTATCACCCTTTAAGCTGTAATTTTATACTTCTCTGATTCTAGGTCGGGTGACAGTATTATTACGAGTGAAACTTCCTTCCCATTTATTTCAAAGAATTCCTTGAAAAATCTTATTTGAACTAGAAAGGTAGGAACTCATACCTCGTTTTCCTTTTGAACTTTCAATCAGGCAGATCATTAATTCATCAACTGTTCTGAGATAAATTGAATTTTTTGAAAAATAAAAGTTGGGTTCTGATGCATCCTTATTTCTCGTTTAACAATATGTATTCTGCACAGGAATGAAATGTGAAATGTCAGGAAATTCCTCCCAATAGAGATGGTACAGATGTTTTTATATTTTGTTTTGATGATTTTAAGTAAACATGGTGATGATTTTAAGTAAACATGGTTTATTTACGACATCGATAAAATGCCTTGGATAATTTACAAATGAAAAGAAAAATTGCAAATTGAAAAAGAAAATGAACGTCAATCCAAACTGATATATACAACGGGAATTTGAAATATAACTACTGCGTGAAATGTTTTAAGTAACGCCCGTTGATAGGAGCATCAAGGATTTATCCATCAAGATTTTCCAGTAAGAAAGAGTTTTTCCCCTCAGCAGCTACAATCTTGAATGGTCCGAACCAGAGATGATCGAACTTGCCATGTTTCCCTGCATCTTCTTTTCTAGCATCCCACTTTAAAACTAGATCACCAGGAAGAAACTCCTTTTCTTTATCTTTTTTCATCGAAAAGGACCTTCATATTATCCTAATACTTTTGAAGTTTATCATCTACTTCCACCCTATTTTGATGAACTTCGATGATTTGGTTCATCCTTCTCGTAACGCCGTTTGGCTCTTCATTTGCATCCTGCCAGAGTTTCATCACATGAAGAGTGAGATTGATAGGAAGGACAATGTCGGTACCATAAACCAATTGAAAAGGGGACATACCTATCGATTTCTTGGTGCTGATTCGGTTTGTTGATAGGGAATACTTTAGGTGGATGTGCCAAGCTTTTTTATTTTCTGTCAACACTTTTTTTTATTATAGTCATCAAGCTCTTGTTAGACGATTCAACCAACCCATTTCCCTGAGGATAATAGGCTGTAGAATGACCTAAAACAATATTGTACTTCTGGTAGAAATTGATCATGGCCATAGACTTAAAATCTTGAGCGTTGTCAGGGACTATTTTTCGAGGACAACCAATTCTTGATAGGATGTTTTCTTCCAAGAAGTTTATTACTACCGAATCCATAACATTCCGAGTCATAATGGATTCAACCCATTTCGTGAAGTAATCAGTAGCGATTATAATCCATCTATGTTGAGCACTTTATTGCGGATGGATTTCTCCGATGAAGTCTAGTCCCCATTGTTGAAAAGGAGCTTCAACTTTTACTGGGATTAGTGGTAGGGCAGGGAGCTTTTGTTTACCAACGAACAGTTGACACGAATTGCAGGCTCTGACCCTTGCATTCACATCAGTAAATAACTTTGGCCAATAATATCTAGCCCTTAAAATATGGTAGGCCGTTGCTCTCTAGGCATGATGTCCTCTGCACACTCCTTCATGGAATTCGCCAATGACGCCTTCTATTTCAGATTCTGTCAGGAAACATAACAAGAAGCCTAGAGGGTCTTTCCAGTACAGCTGGCCATCAATAATACAATATTTAATTGAAAGTAGCTTCAAAGTCCTTTCTTTAGACGAAGTCATGTCATTCGAGCATTGAAGGGTAAGGAGGTATGTAACAATATCACGATACTGGGTAGAGGAAGTGATCAGGGGATCAAATTTTGCTCAAAAATTCAAAGTGCTCGGAATTGCTTCAAACCAAACGAGAGCGTACGCTTCGTCGTTGCGAACCCAATGCAACTCGTTTCGTCTCAAACAGACGTCGAGAGCAAGATATATTGCAATATGTTCATAAAGTCAAACAGGCAAAAAAAAATGATGTTGACTGTACAGTGCGTACAGGCTGACGTGGCAGGGCCGTACGACCGTATGCTGACATGGCAGGAGTGACGTGGCATATGATGATTGGCAGGCATGGTCGAATCAGACTGTGACACATGGCATTTAATTGGTTAATGGTAAGGTGCCATGTGGCCCAATCATGGGCTGCCACATGGCACCCCTTTATTGGTTTATGGGTCATTATGTAAAATTATTGGAGTCTGTGGGGTTCGACCCCTGGACCTCCCCCACCGCATAACGCCTTCGCAAAGACCGTCCAACCAACAGACCACCGGATGTGCCTTGTTATGTATATGTGTTCAATTATATTTGAATTCAAACTATGTAATAAACAACGGGGGGTCGGGCCGGGGCTTAGCCCCGACCCACAGTCATATTGATATAACATGTGACCACATATAAATACACCGCGCGGGAGTTGTAACAGTTATAGCTCCGACCACCGTGGAATGGTGTGGCACTTATATATATAAGCCCTGGTTCTATTGTATGTGATATGACCTTTGGCTATATGGAAAGGTGCGCAGGCAGTTTTCAAACGGTTTGGTCGTTAGCCCTTTTCACAAATGCGCAAGGTCATATGACCTCCATGTGCCTGGTGCTAGGTGGTTAGGGGCTGGCGTGACCTTAACCGTCCTATGGTTTGCACCGTTGGCGCGGTTGTGCCTGGTGCTGGGTTTTCATGCTATTTATTGCGTGTGTGCCAGGTTCATTCAACAAGGGTGTGTTTTGTAGATGCAGAGACAACAAGCTTGAAGGGGGGACTTCCAGAAGGCCTAACTTCTTCATTTTTCGACCGATTGAGGTGTCGAAAGAGCCCAGACAGGGGTTTTTGGACGCTCTGAAGCCATTGGAGTAGTTAGTTTGTCATTTTGAGCATTGTAAGACATGTTTTTGAGCACTTTTTAGAAATTAATGATAATGATCCATTGGAAGCTGGACCAGGAGATGTAGCCCAAGAGAGGGGTGAACTCCTTTATCAATTGCTATGTTTATGTGCTTATGTTCATTGATTATGTTGTTGTCTATGTGTAATTTGCATGAATAATCCCTTATTCTATGTGTTGCAAACTGATCCATTTACTTTAAACACATAACATTTACATTGCAATAATTTCAAGTATTTCAAGTCTTCTTCATTTTTAGATCAAGTTGGTATCATAGCACTAGTTTTTGAAGACTTGATTGTTTGCAAGTTTTGTTTCTGATGCTCACAAGGTTGAAACTCACAAGAGGAGAAGGTCAACTTGTGGAGCCAAGTTCTCATCCGACAAGGAGGAAGCATATACCATCACCACAAGTTTCAGGGAGACATTCACCAAGCATGGCTCATGCAGAAAGTCATGAACGTGTTCCTGCCGAAGATGAAGATCTTAGAAAGGTTGTCATGGAGATGAGAGAGATGATGAAGATCTTGATGGAAAGGAACATATTGTCGCAGGGTGAAGGCTCCAACCCTTCAATTCATAAGGGAGGCAGTGGTGACAAAACTCCAGACGGAAATGGAGGGAATGGTGCTTCTCCACCACCCTCTCCTCCATCATCATCTTCTTCTTCTTCTTCTACCAGTTCGAGACCTCTTCCGAATTCTCCAAAGGGGCATGGTAAAACTCCTTCGCAAATTCCATCATTAAAGCTTGATATAAAATTTGAATTTCCAATATACAATGGAGAAGTTAATGCTGAGAAGTTAGATAATTGGATACGTCAAATTGAACTATATTGTAGAATACAAAAAATTCAAGATGATGAAACCAAAATTCAGCTTGCTTCGTTAAGATTGGATAGTGCAACACTTATTTGGTGGGAATCCAAGACTCATGAGGATATGAAAAAGCATGGTAAAATTTTGCTTTCTTGGAATAATTTCATTATCGCAATTAAAAAACAATTTTATCCATTGGCATATAAACAAAAGGCAACTATGGAATGGCAGAATTTTAGACAAGCTAAAGGACAGAATGTGCAAATCTTTACTCAGGAATTTAGGAGAAGAGCTTTGGTTTTG
>ML833592.1:14319-40603 GCA_009831015.1 Picea engelmannii
CATATCCCATAACCCTTTTCACCCCGTACTCATTGATAAATGGTAAAACAATTTGTATGGATTGGATTGCATGAGTCTGATATATTGCTGAGCCAAAATCCATTTCATATTTTAAAATAATTTTCATGTATGGTTAATTAAAATATTGTTACTAATCAATCATGCCTGAAGGAATGAACTATTCGGATAAAAGGCTGAAAACAGAGGCCTATTACACTTATGTCAAAGAGAAGTACTAAAAAAATGGTTGTGTCGCAGACCAAGAAATATGGCTTTTGAGTTTTTATTTTATCTATGGTTTTATGACGGCTGAGTTCAGGGATATTTGGACATCATATTTTATTTTGGATATATGAATATTATTTTTGAGATAATTTCAATTTCATGAGCTAAAATTGTCAAAAGTGAATATGTTGATGGGAAACACAAGCAAGTGTGTTTTTCTTAACTAATGGTTATGTTATGATTATTATGATAGTTATAAACTAAAGGGAGTCACAAGGGGTCCCACCTACTAGTTATTATTTAACTATGACCCTTATTATAATTATTTCTCTTCCCCCTAACTAAATTTAGTTGAGTCTCTTACTTAACTTAAATAACGAATTGGTTCCACTTCTTCAACCAATTCTAATTTGTTAAAAGAAAAAGAAAAGGGAGGAACAAGAGGAGGATAGAAGAAGAAGCATGCTAAGGTTTTCTCTTTGAGTTTATGTTGAGATAGTTCAGTTTTCATTCATTCATATATTCATCACATGCTAATTCTCATTTATGATAGCATAGTCTTATTGTACACAACAATATTCAGGGCTGAATGAAATCATTGAGACACTTGTTTTTCAGAGGTGTTGATCTATCTTTGATAGTTTCTGTAGACTTGTCTATTTGTGGATTAATTTTCATGACTGATAAAGGATATTGAGCAGAGTCGAGTGGGAAACAATCTGTGGCAAGATGATCCAACTTTTAGAGTTAATTTTTCGTTTTCCTTTTGAGATCCTTTGGTATGTTCCATCGGGGGTGTCTAAGTTTGACTTTAGTCCAATATTTCTTTATGAGATTTTGTAAAGAAAATGATTTTTGGTGAATTGGAATGAAATAAAGGATTTATTTATGTCTCATTTGTATTGATTATCATCTTGGTGTCTTTTCTTTTTTTCTTACATTTATTTCAGCAACTGTTATATTCAGAAAATTACATAAAAAGTGAATTTCCAACAATTTTTTTTGTTGATAAAAGACTACCCTAAGCACTCGTAGTTAATACTTGTGAGTTAGGATGTTATTTTTGTTGGCTATAAACATATAATGATATTTTCGTCTACTTTTATTTATCCAAGTAAAGTATGAAAATGTTTGAGTAAGATCCATTCATATATTTTCCTCAACATGCATGATTTGGAGTTATTGGCCATTGTGTATGCCTTGAGAGTGTGGAGACACTATCTAATTAGATGGAAATTCAAGCTAAAAATAGATCACTGCGGATTACAGCACATATTTACGTAGAGTGACCTGAATGCATGACAAAGGAATTGGTCAGAGTTTCTTAACGAATATGATTTCAAAATTACTTACATAAAATGAATAATGAATAGAGTGGAAGATGTGTTGAGTTGGAGACCCCACATATTCTCGATGATACCTCTTCAGATGAATCTTTAAGAAAAAATTCTAACCATAAAATGTGACAATGAGTGGTATAAAGAGGTTAAGGAAAATATAGGACAAGACACCATGATGGTACCAAATTTTGAAGGATATGCATTGGAAAATGATATACTAATGATGTATAATAGTTGGATTTACGTATCACTTAACGATGAATTGAGAAGTTGATCTTAAACGGATCTCATAGAGTAGTGTACATGTCTTACCAAGGAGTCACGAAGATGAGGGAAAATCTTAAGCCCTTATTCTTCTAGAAATGAATGGAGGTGAACATAGTTAACTACATCGCGATATATCTAGAATGTCAGCAAGTAAAGGATAAACATAGACATCCAACAGGATTACTACAACCACATGCTATTTTGGAATCGAAATGGGAGGTCATTTCAATGGACTTTATTGTTGGATTATTGTTGATGGCAAGGAGGCACGACTTAATCTTTTTGGTAGTTGACACTCTAACTAAGAGTGCACATTTTATTCCTATGCACACGACATATTAGGTGCTAGACATAGCTAGATTTTATATCAGTGAGATTATGATATTACATGGTGTGCCTAAAAGAATCATATATGATATATGATTAGTGCTTACAGGACGTTTTTGGACCACTTTCCAAGAGGCTTTAGGGACAGAACTCAACTTTAGTACAACATATCACCCTTATATAGATGGGTAGACCAAAAGAACAAACCTAATTTTGGAAGATATGTTTTGTATTTACGTGATGGACCAAAAAAAGAATTGGGAATGGTTATTTCCATTGATATAGTTTGTGTACAACAATAGCTACCGAAGTACCATTAAGATGACACCTTCTGAGTTTCTTTACAAGCGATCATGTCAGACGCCATTGATATGAGATAGACTTGAGGATAGGGTCCTAGTAGGACCAAAAGTGATCGAAGAAATGAAAAAAAATGCAAATGATAAGAAAAATGACTAAAGAAACCCAATATCGACAAAGACTTAATATGCCAATGCGCATCGCGTTGACCGCAATTTTGAAGTTGGTGACCAAGTTTTCTTGCGGGTAAAACCATGCAAGATTTCGATCAAGTTTGGAAAGGGTCCTAAAATCTCTCCGAGGTTTGTGGGACCTTTCGAAGCGGTGGAAAGGAAGGGACTTGTGGCCTATCGACTAGCCTTTCCTGATTCTTTGAGGAGTATGCATGATGTTTTTCATGAATATGTTTTGAGACATTATGTTAGTGATCCTACACATGCGATTGACATGATTTATTTGCAGGTGTCATACGAGGGTGCACTCACAGTGGAGCTAATCTTCATTTTGGACCATCGCATTTGACAACTCCATCATCGAATAATTGATCAGGTAAAGCTATAGTGAGACAGTTATAGTCCACACTCAGCTACCTAAGAGGACGCATGTGATATGCGCCAACAATTTCCATATTTATCTGATAGTTTAGTCATATAGATATTGTCAGATGCTTTAATTACTGCATTTTATATATTGTACAGCTTCGAGACAAAGTTTAAAACAAGAGCGGGTGTATGTAACATCCTTCTCTTGTGAGCACATGTTATTGACTTATTATTTGAGGACACTTGAGTGCAAGTGATTTGGTTATAGTATATTTTTTTATGCTTCGCTTATGGATTCTTATGGTGATGTTGATGAATTATGATTTATGTTTCTTTGATATCTATGTATTGACAGATGTTATTGACCAGTTTCCCCTGAGTGTACAGGACACATGAAATATTGAGGATGCCAATGGCATCAATGGACCTCCTTATACTATAGATTGAGTTAGGGAGTGGATTGTATGGGTTTGAGTATTTCATTTATGCATATGTGACATATGATCGATTATATTATGACTTTGTTTATGGATCATTGAAAAAATTTCGTTGATGGATGAAGGCTGATTATTTCTTGCTAATATGAATAATATAAGGAGTAAAGGGGCCATAGACATAGACCATATATTGAGGGAAATGTGTGGTAGTGTCCCTGTCACATCCTACTATCACTCTCGCCGTGGCTTGAATTGTAGGTTAACAATTACCTAGTTTGAGAGGTCCACGATGTCCTGACAGCAGACTGAGACAATCACTCACAAATATTTCTAAGGGGCATGCAATAAGGTAGGGTTTTTATTCCTTATAATCCCTTAGTATCTCACAAGGTCTCCTGAATGGAGTACTGACTCCAAGGTTTGAACAACTACCAAAACCAGTCAAAGGCGGGTGGCACCCTTGGAGCACATAGTGTGTCTTGAAGCGCATGTCGTGCAAATAGAAAAAAAAGAGTCAATGAATCTAGGTTGCCTAGAAAAACCTGAGCAAATAATTAACCTTGTAAAACATTGAGCACTGTCGGATCAATCAATCAATTAATTAATTAATTAAGGATTGAATTTATTAATCATAATCTATAAGGGTCTAAGCCTTTGCAAATAAAAACTAAATTAATTATAATCCTAAGTCTAAGTTAGTGAGAAGACTAAAAACTATATTTATAAATTAAATAATGATGGGATGAAGTGAATCAATTTAAGAAATCAAGGAAAATAAAATAAATCTAAAGATTGATTTAATACACACATGTGCAAGTAATTACAAAATTGGAATTTAAGGTGAGAATGAAATAAAGCTAAAGAAATGGGTATTCATAGAAAATAATCTAGAGTCTAGTTAACACTAGTTTAAATACAAGAAGATTTAGATTTTAACTCAACTTTGATTTTGTAAGGAATCAATAAAAAATTGGAAATAAGGGGAATAAAGAGACAACTAGGAGTGATTTAAGGAGCGGTTTTACGAAGGCCAAGGGATATTGACTTTTATTAAAATAAATTGTGAAATTACTTATGCAAGGGAAAGGGTGACAAGTGTATGGGGGAAATAATTCTAAATTATTTAATTAAGAAGTGTATTAATTGTGCAAGTGGGAATGTGTCATGGGGAAATTCTATAAAAGAAATGGTCTAAACCAGAAATGGATGACATTGGTTATGGGTAAAGTTGTGTTGCGGAATTTTTGACTAGTTTTACTTGTGAGAGTTGGGATACCGAGTGGTGTCTCTACCTTGCGAGGCGAGGTGAGAGCTAGAGGATTTATGGTTGTGTGTGTGTGTGGCCCCTTTTCGGCTTGAGGGGCTAAGGGGAAAGAAAAGTACCCCTAGCATTGGCTAGGAGGTACCGGTGAAGTCTCAATGATTAGAAAATGTGAGATCAAAAGAGATGCTACTGCAGTCTTCGACTTCATAATTCTTTGACGTCGGTCACGATATTTTATTGAGAATTGTACTTGTAAATTATTGAGTTGTATGTATATTTAGTTTAGAATCTATCGTCACTATACTATATCTATGACATCAATTGGAAAGCTTCTTGATGCTAGGATTTAGAATAATAATGTTTGTTAATAAACGTTCTGTATGAGCATACATTACAAACTTTAGTGGTAGCTGCCATTGGCATGCATTACAAACTTGAAATTTAATTATCAGTTTTTCCCTTTTTTTTTTCCATTTACTAATGGATGCAAATCTGGACGTCGGAATGTCAATGGGGATTATGAATTCAAACTACTGGATCTTTGTTTTAAAAAGAATCTGGATCGTTGATTAAGCTTATTTTTTTTAGACAAATCCCCATGCTCCGCGTTTTTAAGCGTTTGGGATCATTGCTTAATTTCGTCCTCATTTAGGGAAAATTCCTAGGCTTTGAGTTTAAAGGAATTGGATATTTGTTGAACAATTTTTTAATTTTTATTTTATCTCTATTGACGAGATCCCTTCGTTTTGAGTTTTAAAAGAATTGGTTTTTGAATTTTTCTTGGTGAAAATTCTTCTCAGACTATTCTGTCATTTAATGGGGCTAAACTGGGTTGCTCCTTGCTTGCGCCAACGTGCCCTCCCTTTGGCTCACTCCACGACAGGAACCATATGCTCAGTGCGCCCCTCTCTTAGCTTACCTAGACTGAGTTCGGGATTTTTTGAGAGAACCCTTTATATCGATCACTCAATATAAAGATTCGAGCCTTGCTTAGTGCGTCTTCCTCTTTTTCTTTGCTGAAATCTTTGCGCTTGGCCTAAAACATTCTGCAAATGCTTCTTAACAGTGTGAATTTCATCTTCACTCACACGTTCTTTAACAAAGCTTGATGATATTAAGGATAACCTCTAACCCTGATGGAGATCTTAAACCCTATACATGACCCTTATTTTGTTGTTGTCTTCCAGTCTTGGTGGTGGTGCTCATTCAGAGACGTTCTTGTTTTTCCTATCCTTTTCTACACAAACCACCAATTTTCTAAGGAAATCGATTTATAGTTGTCCCCGAATTTCTTTTTAATTTATATCATTATCAAACATTAATAAGGACTTGTGTGAAATTGCGGAAAATATCTTGTACGCAAACCTCCAAATTTGATAAGGAATCTATTTATAGAAGTCTCTAGTTTTCATTTTTTTATTTCTATCATTATTAAACATTACTAAATACTGGTGTGATATTGCGGAGACTGTCTTCCACGAAAAACTCCAATATTGATGAGGAAATCAATTTATAGATGTCCCCAGTTTTCGTTTTTCTTAAATTCTATTTTTATGAACATTAATAAAGACTGGTGTTATATTGCGGAGATGTCTTCCACGCAGACCTCCAATATTGATGAGGAAATCAATTTATAGATGTCCCTGGTTTTCGTTTTTCTTAAATTCTATTTTTATCAACATTAATAATGACAGGTGTGATTTTCAGAAACTGTCTTCTACCAAAATTCTAAATATTGATAATGAATTCAAAATTATGGATGTTACCAAAGTTTTCGTTTTAAATTCTATCCTTATTAACCTTCAATAATGACTTATGTAATATTATCAACATGCCTTCTAAGTAGGCTTAGATATTGATAAAGAATTCATAATTGAATGACTAATTGTTTTTGTTATTGTTCAATTTCCTTCCGACTTGATTTGGTAAAATACCTAAGAGAGTCTTTTATAAGATGATAGAACTAGAGGTAAAAAGGATTTTCGTGTATGGTTTGGTAGTGTCTTTTGTCGAAACTTTGGAACTGTGTCTCTGCACCCTTTAAATATTTAATAGTAGGTTGAAGTATTATTCTTGCTTGTAGAAAAACAAATTTTGAGTTATAGAAACAATGGTCCTTAAGATCGTGTTATGCACACTTGGCATCTTATTAATTATAATATTGATATTTTAATTGAACTCCCCTTTTAAATAAAATCATTTATTGAATTAATGGAAAACCAAATTATTAGGTGAGTTACATTCTAGTTTCCTTAACCATTTCGGCAGGAATTTAAATTTTACTTTTAGATAATTTGTTTATCGCATCAAAATTGTTTAAGATTGCTTATTGAATTAGGGATGGAGGACGAGGAAGTGTTGCACAATATTTTAGTTCCCTAACTTATGATGATGCTAGTGTTATCTAACTATTGGGTGGAATTACAAATTTCAGTGACACTTGTTAAGGCTTCATCAAGGAAAATATTAGTAGTGCAAATTAACATAGTAATTAATTATTGACGAGACGTACAGAAAGTTTAGACAAATTACATGTTAAGTATTGTTGGATAGCGTAGATTGACTTTAAATTGTTGACACGAGGTTGGTATAATGTCGTTGTTAGCATTACTTGATGTCGTTATTTTAGATATTTGTGCATGTCTAAAATTGACTAATGAATAGTAATAATAATAAACGGGATGGTCGTAGACTTCTAGAAATGATATAAGCTTATGATACAAGTTTATCGTGGAATGCTTCATAGAGGTTTGATTGCATCCATTAAATATATGTATGTTGTAATAGAATCTTGTCACACCTGAATAACTGATCGATACGATGTATGATTGATTTAAAATAAAGTTGATTATTATTGCATCATTAGAATAATGTGGATATATGATTGATTAATCATTTATAATCCCTTGCGCCATATAAAATAAAGTTGACTACTCTTGCGCTTTTAGAATAGTGTTGACATATGATTTATTAATTAATTTTATTTTCTTGCACTATTTAAAATAAAGTAGGTTTCTCTTGCGCCATGAATAATATTGATGTACGGTTGATTGAGTAATTGGATTTCTCTTGTGCCATGAATAATATCGATGTATGAATGATTGAGTATTTAGATTTCTCTTGCGCCATGAATAATATCGATGTACGAATGCTTGAGTATTTAGATTTCTCTTGCGCCATGAATAATAATGATGATGATTGACTAAGCTAGTTGGATTTTGACTTGATTGTGTTAGTGGGATTTAAGAACCTCCTTATTCCTCAGAACAGTCACCAACCCTGAGACTTTAAGTAATCAAAATCAATTGGCTGAATCCTAGGCTTGAACGTTGCTTATGTGTCATGGAGATCCTAACCATGATGAATAGGTTGGGCGGGTGTTTCTTTTAATGCTCAGTGACATGGTTAATCATTCCATTGTATATTGCTTCATTCGATCGTGATATGTTGATTATGTCGTTGTTAGCTATGATGATGCATTGATTGAGTCATTGTTTATGTGTTTCTTGTGCCGATTTTAGTTATGTTAATGAAATGTTTATGTGTCATTTCAATTAGTATGATGTATTTTGTTATTATGTTGTAACGATTTTAGTATCGTAATGCAAAACAAAAGAAAAAAAAAATTCCATGTACTTCGTTTGGTTGGTGTAATGGCGGGGTCATTACACTATTGATTTGAGTGTTTCTGCAATAAGGTTGTATGAGAACGTTATTTCCAAGTTTAAGAACATTGAGGGTTGGTCGAAAGAGATTAACTACAATATTGGAGTCAAACAAGGTTGTCCCTTCTCCCATACCCTCTTTGGAATATACATTGACAAGTTAGAAGATTGCTTGGAAGAAGCAGGTTGTGTCGACCCCACTCTCACTGGTATAGTCATCAATCTTCTTCTATATGTTGATCTTATTATTCTTATGGTGAGGAGTCCCCATGATCTTGGAAAGCAAGTATGAATCCTTGATGATTTTTCCTCCAATATGGGTATGACTGTTAATACTAACAAGCCTAACGTCATGATCATTAAATCCAATCAGATCACTTATGATACCTTCATTTATGAAAACAACAACTTGGAGGAAGTCACTTCATACAAATATCTTGGAATCGATATTCACCACAAGCTCAGCTAGAATTATATCATTGAGAAAATGATTATTGGGGGATGAAAATCTTATTATAAGCTTGTAAACAATTGTAAATAAATCGATCTTTGGATATGGGATAAGAAGAAACTCCTTTGTTAGACTCTTGTTACACTTGTTATTCTATATGGATGTGAAGTCTAGAGATGTTGGATCTCTCATGAATCCCAGAGAAATATAGAGAAAATCCAAAAGAATTTTGTAACCTATAATCTCAAAATTAAAGGAAATACACCCTATCTCATTCTCCTCTTACAAGAAATCATTTCCCCCATTGAGAGCATGGCTATGACTAGATACCTAATGTATAAGAACAAGTTAAACAACATGGAAGAAAAGAGGCTTCCTAAAATTTCTTCAAAATCTAGTCGTAACCACCCTCAACTCAAGCAAGGATGGCATAAAGATGCCCAGTCTTGGCTAAGCTAGTGGGGAATCATAGAAGAGACTATTTTGCAGAATGAGGATACTATTAAAAATATCATTAAATCAAAGTTTAAGGAGAAAATGTGGTCTGATAAAGAGTTAGAGGAAAAAAGAAAATTAATGTATTATAAGGATGTAATCAACCCTAATCTAGAAGATCAAAACTATCTCTTTTCTTTGACAAGTGTAAAGAAAAAAATAAGCATTGCTAAGATCAAAAAAAATTCTCATGAACTCCATAGTGAAATTGAGCGTTGATGTATTCTTAAAACTCCATGGGATGAAAGAGCGTGTCACCTTTGTGACACTAAGAAGGTTGAAGATGAAAAGCACTTTCTCTTAGACTATCCATCCTATACAAAAATTAGATCCCAATTTCAAAATATTTATCACACTACCAACCTTCCTAACATTTTAACTCAACAAAACTATGGTGATCTCGTAAAACTTCTCTTAATGTTTTTCGATCACAGAAATAAAATTCTAAAGAATTGCAAGTAATCACTTACCCTCTTAAGGTCCAATAGACCAATTCGGTCTTAGTGGACGTTAATCATCACCATCATCATCACCAACAAAAATGATAATGAAAATCAATAATTATAATATATTACCATTTACACTAAAATTACAATAATTATCTCTTTGAATATTTAATTATAATTAAATTATCATTGTATTTAATATTCTTTGTCTTTCACTTAGTTTGACATGACATGCCATAATAATGAATTAAATCTTTATATTTTTAATTTAAAAAGTTTATTAAATTTTTTTTGTATTTTTAATAAAAAAATTTATTATACATTGATATCAACCATTCACCAACAAATGATATAAGCCTTATCCAACGCTGAACACAATTGACATCATGATATTTATAATATGATTATTGGTCACTCATACAGAAAGACTATTGGTACATGATAGCGACTGCAAGATCCTCCTTAGAAGTGCAAATTGATAACAACATTTATTATTATATTTTCATTAAAGGCCCTCTCTTGTTTGGATTTCATGTGTGTTATTTGGTTCGTTTGGATTTCATGTGTATTCTATTATATAAATAACAGAGACATTAATAGACACCAATTAGGATAATAATACGGATAAGAGTCAACCTTAATTGAAATGATATTTTATTTACATAAACCAAAGGAGTTATTATTTGGATGTCATGTTTTGAAAAAACGTGGTACTCACTCGCCGTCCATCATAATTTAAGAGCTGAAATACTTTCACGGACCCACTTACAAATAAGTTTCAAAAGAGAGGCGGCTATTCGATTTTTAAGCATCTTTAATTCCATGGTCCGTCACACTTATTAAAATAATTTTACTTATTTTATTTTGAAGGTTTTGTAATGCCAGACAATTATATCATTTTTGAGTTTTATAGCAAGTTTTAAAATTAGTTAATGTTTTATATTCTTTATTATTCATTCAAATTTTATAAGTATTGGCTAGAAATGAAAGTTTACTTATAATGATAATTATTTTTATTAAATATTTTATTGTTAATTATTAATTAAATTATAATAATTAAAAAAATAATAATAATTTCAATACTCTTAACTTATTGTATAAAAATATATATTTCCAAATAATAAAAAAACCAAATGGTTTGTCTCGTTATGATGCAAAATGAGCATCCTCTTCATAATGTGGAGTGACTGATTCTATTTACTTTTTATTGTTAAATTAGTGAAAGGTTATGTTTCCAAATAATATAGTTCTCGTGTTATGATGAACAATGGGGACCATTTTGGAATATCCCTTTTTAATTTTTTTTTTGTTTTACACTTTGCTATGTCGAGAGAATGATTTTGATCTTCTTTATTTCTTAAATTTTAAAGAAATATGTTATTAATGAATATACTAAACGAAATAGTTTGAGGATCGTTTTGTTAAAGGAATTAAAAAGTGTAAAAAAATTATCAAAAATTAATAATAATTCAATGTCCATAAGAGTTATCTTAATATCAACATGCATCATTTTGTTAAAAAAATTTAAAAGAATTAAAAATTAAATTTTTTTATCAAAATTTAATAATAATTAAATATTATCTTAATATTAATATCCATTAAATATTTATATTTTTTTAATATAAAATTTGATTATATAAAATATTTATTTTTATTTTATCCATATTTAAAATGATACCACAAAGTACAAAAGGTTAATCTTAAAATTTAGGAGAAGTATTTTCCTTTTCTTTAAGGTTTTATAATCTTATATTTTAATTATTTCACAAATTTATATGAACATAACAATTTATAAGTAGAAAAACAACAATAAAATTTTAATTATATCCAAACTTTGTGATGATGCATAAAACTCATAGAAACAACCCCTGGATTGGAGCCATACAAACATATTTTGTATATGGATAATGAAGAGTCATGAGAAAACATTACACATAACTTAAGTAGAACATCCCATGTAAGTAATGAATGAGTGAGGAATCAAACCACCTCCAGAAATGATAGCACATCAAATGATGAATGATAATTAATGTCATTTAATGTTATTGATTTTATATTTTGAAATGTTTTTTATTTATTTATGGTGAGTCTTTATATTGTTCAATTTTGTATAACCAATGGTTCTTTGTTTTTATATAATGAAGTGGGTTTATGAATATATGTGAAATTAAATGATATATTTGTTGAATAATATGAATGTAGATTTATCTTAATTCTAGATCTATCATGCATATAAAGACATCAAATCATTAAAGATAAAAACATTTTTTTAGAGTAAAAAACTTAAGGAAATGTTTGCCTGAAGAGGCATCAAATCATTGGATATGCAAATATTTCCTCATGTTTTTTACTCTAAAAAAATGTTATATATATATTGAAATATTTTGCTTGTTACTAATATTTTTTTAAGCGACATTTATTAATTTCATATTCAACATTGAAGGAATTACACATGTCCCTAGTATGGAGAAGTAGAAAGCACCATCCATGGAATAATAATTTTTTCTTTCATATTCTATTTCTCTATATAAAGTTGATATGAAAACACTTGAGGTGGATATTACCATGTTTATCACAAAGGAATTACACATCTCCATATTTAGTTGTACAAAGTGTGTGTGTGTGTGTGTGTGTGTGTGTGTGTGTGTGTGTGTATATATATATGGCCAACATTGGAATTGTTTTTTTCTTATAAATGTCACATGTCAACTCCATATTAAGCATTGAAGGAATTAAATATCTATTTCATTCTCTAAAGTAGAAAACACCTATCAACCAAATATGATTTTTTTTACTTTCAATTATTCTCTCTCTTTGTTTATTTGTCTCTCTCTGTATATGGAGTTGTTATAAAATTATTTTACTTGAGGTGGATATTGAAATATTGTATTTATGGCCCACATTTGGCTGTAGAAAGTGTCTTTCCCATAAACAATAAAATAATGGAATGGCTATATCTTAATGCATTAACTAAAATATTATTCAATCAATACTTGAAAGTTTATTTAAAGGATAAGGAACTAGAAGTTACATTTGCATACCTACATAAATATTAAATAGTATGTGGAATTTTTTGGCTCTAGAATATATTGGTGTACTTTATTCACTTATACTCAATAGTACATTTTAATCATTTGTATACATATATTCATACAAACAAGTTCACATTCAATATATAAACGTAAATATCCATGAGATTATAACCATGCTTGGCATAATTTATTCATTCCTCTTAGTCATGGTCAACTATATTCAACCATGATAACTAGGTTGGGGTTATGAGGTTAATGGGTTCGTAGAATTAATCAATGACAAAATAAGGATACATTCTACAATGTATACATATACACAACCATGGTCAATCATAGTCAACCATTTTTTTAATACATTATGCCAAACATAATTAGTAATTTTATAGTCACGCAACATTAGCCATCAATAAATATATGGAACATTTCTTAATTGTAACACGCATAATCAATGATCATTACTAAGTTATGGGTTAAGTAGTTAATGGTTTAGTAGCATCAACAATTGACATAATAATGATAAATTCAACCATATTCTCCTATAGTAAAAAATGGCCACCCATATCAAACTATATATTTTGGTGGACATTATGTGAGGGGTTTGTAATTGATCACCGGATAGAGTCAACCATTGAAAACCATCGTGGGAGTGATCTTATATGTATAGAAAATAATATAAGTGCATGCATGGGGTATTTAATTTGATCAATATATATTTAGGTATAATGGTAAATAATTGGAAATAAGAGACTTTTAAATTACATAGAAACATGTTTCTTTAATTATTGACAATTTTTTTGTGACAAAATGGTAAAATTTCAAGGTAATCATAAATGGATTTACCATTTTATTATTAGAGAATTAATAGAAGGGTGCTATAAATTGTAAACACAAGTGACATTTTTATAATTCAATGAACAAATGTGTTTTGAATCATTTTTACAAAGTGAACCCCCATTAAAAACCATGTGCCATCATGGTCAACCATATTCAATCAACATTACATAATTAGGAGTTGAGGGTTCAATGGAGTAATATAATCAACCATACATATAATATGGCTATATTCAACCATGAACACCTATATTCAACCATGGTCAATAATGATCAACAGTATTCAACCAAATTATGTAATATATGAGTTATGAATAATGTTAGTGAAACTTTGAAGGATAGGGGATAAATTAAATGGGGATGACTATAGTGAAAACATGGTTAATGAATTTATGAGTTGGGTGGGATGGTTGTCGGTTAGTGATATAGTGTTCAAAGATTAATGGATAAGAGCTCAATTATCAATGGGTTTATAAGGATTATGGTTCAGTTGGATTATAGGGATTATGTTAATTTAGGAGTCACTCAGTTTATAGAGATTACAAGTGATAGGAGCTAGGACTTAGCAGGGTTATATGAGTTAGGATGTATATTCCCTCCATTTATAAACATTTCAATATTTTAATTTTGATTATTTATTTTCAAGGAGTTTTGAGAAAAATAGACTTATACTAAAATTATATCATCATAAACATTGATGATGATGAACATTTTTGTAAATATTATTTTTAATTTATTTTATTTAACTAGACACAAATTTATGAGAGAATCCAATTACAAAAACAATAATTCATTATTCCATGGGAGAGTGAAAAGGGATAAAAACCACCAAAGTAAATATTGTCCATGGGGACAAGTGCAAACCTACTCCCAAAAATGTGGGATGTGTGGGAAGAAGCTAGAAAAAATATATTCCAAGAAGATTCCCTAGGGTTAGGGATGAGGCTAACTTGGAAAAAGACATAGGCAAGCTATTAATTCTTTTTTAACACAATAAAGGACAAGTCTAAAGGAGGGAGGACGTTGTTGAGTAATTGTGAATAAGGATTTGAGTTTGATGGTTCTAAGAAAGAATCAAACTTTGTTTGTTCTAAAAAAGGTGATACAAATTTTCAGTCCCTATGGAATAATAAATTAGGCTCGGGGGTGACAGGAACAAGTGATATTGGATGTTATAGTCTATTGTTGAGAAGAACTCGATTCTCTACTAAGTTGTGCCTAGTTTTGCAAGAGGATCAGATATGTTTTAATTTTTTATTTTTTTTTCATTTGGAACGGTAGCTAGTACAGTAGGAAATGAATACAATATTTTGCTTTTGGTACAACTAGAAAAAGACAATGTAAGATCCCAAATTTTGAACTTATTAGAAAATTTTCTATGTAAATTTATTAAAAATTTGTTGACTGAAGTTTGACCAAGGGTGGTCGATACATTTGTAAATACTTTATGAATAATTTTTTAATAAAAAAGGAAAAACAAGTTGAAGGTAGTCAGTGAAGAGTGATTGTTGACCCATAAGGAGGAATGACAAGTGGTGATTATGGAATACCAAGGGGAAATAAAATTGATTCGAACTCTAGTGATGCAGGAGGGCATATTCCTAGAAAAACTAATCGAAGTCAAGTAAGAGTGAGAGATGAGAAGGTGGCTCATGAATGACCAAAAGTCCTAGTCAAAGTGAATAAGAAGAATCACATATAGTGAGAAGGGATTTCTCATATTACTGGGAAACATAAGAGAATGGATTTTATCTATGAAGTAAGTTTTGAAGAAAAG
Source organism: Picea engelmannii (assembly GCA_009831015.1). NCBI lineage: Eukaryota > Viridiplantae > Streptophyta > Pinopsida > Pinales > Pinaceae > Picea > Picea engelmannii. The sequence goes on from ML833592.1 coordinate 29,719, forward strand.
AGGCTACAATCTTCGTCCTTGTGGTTCATCGATCAAGCTCGAGGGTATTCAGAATAAGTAAGCAGGATGTTCTGGATTTTGGTTGGGAACGACGACCTTGAATTTGTTTTTACCTCGATCTCTTTGGTTGTGAAATTTTACAGGTTCCATTTCTTTTATAAGTGGGTTAAATTTTATTAATATGATGAGAAAAGAAAGAAAGATGCAATCATGTTTTTATTCTGTATGATATAAACTGGGTTTTTGTTTCAAAAATTAAAATATGCAAATGATTTATAAAGAGTTATTTTTTATTTTAGATATTAATAGTTGTGATATTATATCCAGTTGTATGTAATTAGATTATTATATTCAGAATCCAAGAAGTTAAAAAGGGCACTGTCGATGTTACTTACAGTACATATTAGAGTCATAAAAAACATAAATTTATACATTAAAACAATTAGATAAAGAAAAGGACAAAGGCTAGAATAGACGATCATTGAAGTTATAAATCCATTATGGATAATTTTTCGATAAAAACAGAGAATCGTCATTTAATTAAAAAAAAACTATAAGTATATTTTACTTTTGCCAAACAAACACAAAAACGTTGCCAATTCAGATAACAGAGTCGAACAATATTAATTTAATTAGAGAGGCGAAATGTTTTTAATATTTCCTAAAAAAAGGAGTAAGGTAATTTTACAGTATATAAAATAACGAAAGTAGAAAAATCAGATAAGAATGTTTTCTAGTTTAAAATAGAGTCCCACGACTCTATTACAAAGTTATCATAAACGTTTGTTACAAAAATACGTAAATATAAACAGACTAGACCTGTACATTCTTCTCATAGGATTAATGTTTTGGGAAGCCATTAATACATGCGAGGAAACACAAATATGTAACCCACAATTTGAAATCTGTAGTCAAACTGTAGGGTAAAGGATACATGAGAACAAGGTGAGATATCCACGGATTTCACCATGGAAGAAGTCGATATGTCGTTTTTGGACACTTAACAAACACAAAATAAACAAGTTATTAATACTTAAACTCTTTCATTTAGGAAAATTCTTGTTGTTTAAATCAATATGAAATGGATAGAATAACATAGTGAAGAATTGGTGCTTACAAATTGATCAAGTATTTCCCTTTGTAACATCTTACTCTTGTGCGTACCTGATGTGACTTATTCTTTTCGGATATTTGCATGCAAGTGATCCGATTCATTATATGATTGACTACTTCACTTATGGATTTTGATGAGGATATTGTGGATTATGATGCCATGTTAGGTAATTATGTATAGACAGGTTCCATTGACTGGTTTTTCCTGAGTGTGAAGGACTCTTGACCGATTGAGGATGTAGATGGCATAGATGGACCTCCTTGGACTCCGGATCGAGTCAAGGAGTGGACTGTTTATGGTTTGCATATTTCTGTTATTGCATATGTGACATATGACTAGTACATTATGATGTTGATTATGGATCACTGAAATGTTTTGTTGATGGATGCAGGATGACGATAGCTTGCTAACCAGACTCACATTTGGAGTAAAGGAGTCACGCACGACAACCAAAGATATTGAGAGAGAAGTGTGGAAACAACCCTGCCACAAACTACTAGCACTCTCATCATGGATCGAATTGTAGGTTAACGATTAGAGATCCACAATGTTGTGAGGGAAGATTGTGACAGTCAGTCACAATGATTCTAAGGGGCCCGCAATAAGGCAAGGTCCTTATTCCTTAGAGGCCCTTAGTCTCCCACAAGGTCACCTAACAAAGTATTGACTCCAAGGGCTTGATGTCTACCAAAATAAGTCAAAAGGAGAGTGTCACCCTTGGAGCACGTAGTGCATCTTGAAGGGCACGTCACATAAATGAAACATGAGTGAAGGAGAGTGGCACCCTTCGAGCATGTAGTGTGTCTTGAAGGGCACGTCGTGGTTGTTAACACTGGTGATTCAATGAACCTAGGTACCTAGAAAAAAACATCTCGATTTGATCTGGTCATCCTTAAGATAATTGTTGCATGAGTAAAGTTTTAAAATTATAAAATTCTCTTAAAAACATTTTTGCTAAGCCTAGTTGAATTTAAGCCTAGGTCTAAGTAGGACATGAGAACGACAAATTAATTAAGCAATTAATAAAGGGGGGATGAAGAAAAGTGGGGGTAAAAATTAAGTTTAAAAATTAATGGAGGATTAAATTATTTAAAAATATTAATTGTGTTTATGTGAAAAACTTGTTAATTTTGAGCTTAGACAAAAACAGAAACTTGAATACAAAGGGATGTGGAACATAGAAGAGAATATGGTCTAGAGAACTGTCTAATTTCAAACTCAACTAAAATTTAAGAAAGACGTCAGTCTTTAAGAGAATCTAAGGGAATAAAGGGACATCAAGGATCATTTTTAGGAACGATTTTAGGTGGGTGAGGGAAATAGGAAAATTAAATTAATTAATTAAATAAATTTCCAGTGCAATTAAGGGATTGAGTGACAAGTGTACGGGGGAGAATATTCATGTTAAAAATTTAATAAAAATAAATTAATGTGCATTTGGGAAACTAGTCACTAAGAGAACTCTATAAAAGAAATGGCGGAGGAGGAGAATGGAGCACGTCTAGCAGGCGTAAGGTTATGCTGTCGATATTTTTCTTAACTGATTTTTCTTGTGGGAGTTGGGATGCCCAGCTCGGATAGAGAGTGGTAGATCGACCTTGTGAGGCGAGGTGGGAGCTATCTTTCTATGGATTGTGTGATTGACCCCTTTGCGGCTTGGGGGGATCATGGGGAAGAAGAGTACCCCTAGCGTTGGCTGGGAGGTGCCGATGAGTTCTCAATGGTTAGCAAGCAGGAGGCAGACGGAGCACAAGCTTGCAAAAACCATTTCAGATTATTTACCTTCAGTTACGATACGCATGTGTAAAAGTTTTCATTGGTAGATTAGTAAAATATTTGTATGTGGATTTAGATATTGATGAATATTATAATGGATTGTGGCACGATAGTTGGTAATTTTAATTGAGATTATTCAATTTATTTAAGAAATATTTATGGTTATGTTTGCATGTATAACACTCACTGCCTTGGGTGGTTTGTCACTTGACCTTCTTAATACTCTATGCATTCCTTCTTCCCAAGACGTTTAGTCTATAGAATCATCGAATTATTTGACTGGTGTGAATAGATATGTTTAGACCCTTGCGTTATGTGAAAAAATTGCCCAACCATGGAGTTTTTGCATCTATGATTTTTATTTTTGTTTGTTGCCTCTCCATTCTTGGTGAAATTAACCCAACCTTGGGCAAATTTCACCCCGCCTGTGACCTAGCAGTTCTCTGTGAAGACTGGCCTCTTCCCACTCAAAACCACTTAGATGTCTATCATTTTGTTGATCTTTATGCACGATAAGAAAGGTGTTAGTCAGTGGGTGAGATAGAGGATACTTGTCTTGATTTTTTTGTTTTGTTTGCTCTCACTCAGCAAAAACTTGAGAGCGCCCTATGAGGCCAGTCAATTTTTTAAATTGTTGGTATTCCGCAAAACTGTGATTGGCATGTGTGCACGATATTGCAAGGAGACCATTCATTTTAAATTTCTTCTTCCTTTTTTTTGTTTTGAGTAAATTAAAACCTAGGCGAATTCCTTGAGATCTCTGTGTTGGCAGGCCTCTTCTGTGATTTTCCAAGTATCTTGAACCACCGTGAGTCCCCTTCCAGATCTCTGTCTCTTAGATTTTGTACCCTACGAATTTGAACCTCGTTGCCACAAAATTGATGGTAGAGGGCACTGAAATGAGAAGTGATCATGTCGTGAATTTTACCCATCGATGAACTTCCTGGAGGTGCCTAGTTCCTCCCATTTTTCCCTCTGCGATTTGCATTTTCATCATGGATTTTAACCTACTTCCTCTCTATGTGTGAACACCATTTTCAACTTGTGATTAAGACCTGGTTACTCAACGTTTTTGTTGCATTCCTTCCAACAATTTTTCATCTGGGCATTTCCTGTGTTTTCACTGGTGTGCATGAGAGACTCGAGTTCCCTTCACCCGTGCCTTATTGTTCTCCTACCCAACGTTTTGCATCTAGGGACATCACTGTGATTGTTGTGGGTGTACAAAAACGCAGAACCAGAGTCTCTTTAAGCTCTGTGTTTTCCTTCTTTCTAGGCGTTGTTTCCTTCTCCGCAGGCGAGTGGGGGTCTTACCTGTTTTTTTTTTCTCATATGGAAAGCCCTACGTGTCTTCCTAGTGTTACACCTCAAAATTACTCACTTTGATAGTGTCGCAAGTGTCATCATTACGAGTGTTGTAAGTGTCATATCTTGTTCGTAAGTGTCGCATCTTGACTATAAGTGTTGCAAGTGTCAAAAATAGTATGCTTCCATCTTGCCTATGTCGTGCCCATAATGACATCATGAAGACACTTAAGACACCTCAAAGGATAGTGTGGAAGAAGAAAAATCTCTTGGCAAGAAGTACAAGCCCTTTGCCATTGGAAAAACCACTCAAAAAATGAATTCTGGAGAGGAGCGCTTCCCTACCCACTTTCAAGGAGTGTTGGCACTCCCTTAGCCTCTTTGGGGGAGTTCTTGACTGCCCTGTGCACCCTTATGGGGGAGCGTTGCCCTCTTTTTAGTAAATTTTGGGTTTGTTGAGGCAAATAAGGGAAGAATCCCTCAAATCCTGAAGGTAGTTGGATTCGAATAGATGGTCAAGGCATGATCTTAGGAGAGATCCTCAACTGAAGGAGAGGAATCCTCAACTCATCCCAAAGATCTCTCAAGTGGTTGGGCCTCTCCAAGGTTATATAAGGAGGCCTTCTCATGGTGAAATGGAGGATAGAGACTAGAGTTTGATGACAAACTTATAATGCTATAAGTGGTATTGACAGAGAATGACAATGGAGATTGGAGATGTGAAACTTATGATCTCATGGGTGAGATGTCATCAAAGAAATCAGTGGAGAATGATTGAGCAAAAGGGTTGGACAAGGAGAACTAGAAGAGGTTGTTGCACCTTCATTCAAAGGATTGTAAGTACTTTTACTTGTTCTCATTAATATAATCAATTCTTGTCCTGTTTCTTTCAAACTTGTGCTTGTTCCATATAAGTTTGTCTGCAGTTGATGGAACTATGATTGAGCTAATCTCAGTAGAGTAGGAAATCCATTGTATCTTTGCTTGTTTTGCAGGATCTATCAAGGAGCTCAAGATCGAAGCTCAGCCTGGACTTTGTAGGGACAAACGTCGTTCATAAGGTACATATCATTCTCCTTCTCTTTCATTCATTAGATTGATTAGATATAAAAGGAAGTCAACTTCCATGTTAAGAAGTTTTTGTCTTGGCCTTAGGAGTCTAGAGACCAAGAAGGAATCCACTTGTCCGTAGGGGGATTCACCTACAACAGAAATTGGTGACTCCACTCAGGATGAGCTCTGATTTTTTGTTCCATTCCTAGATTTTTTTTTTATCCCTTTTCCCACTCACTTGACCTTCTCCATGATGTGTCTCTGATCCTTAGATATTATTGTTGGATTTTGGTTCATCTTACACACTAGATTTTTCCATTTTTCCTGAGTTTGTTTTAGTTTCTGGGCATTTCTCTGAGGTTTTGCAGCATAGCACTCCATTTCCCTTAGCACCAGGGAGTTGGCACTCCCTTACAATGTTCCACAGAGTGTTGGAGCACTCTGTGTCCCCTTTTGGGGGAGCGCTACCCCATTTTCTGCAAAAAACTTCTTAAAAAATGGTTTTTTCTCAGTCTTTTTGTTGATTCATCTGCTCAGAATTCATGTTATCTTAGTGTGTCCTTGTTTGGCCCTCATAACACCTTGTTTTATAAGAATTCATCATCTCTTGTTTGGATTTTTTGACATTTTTCCTTACTTTTCAATAACTCTTTGTCCTTGACGATTCAGAGTCAATTTGTCGTTTTCTTCTCGTTTATCTGATTAAGTGAAAACTTTGTAAGGAGTTTCAAAGGTCTTTTGCACGTTTCTTTCTGATATTTGAGTCATCTTGTCCCAGCTCTTTCTCCTTCCTTTCGATTTTTTGGCTTTCTGTTTCTTGTTTGATCATAACAAGGGTGTCTTTTGGTTTATGTGAAGTTTGCTTCCAGATTGCTTAAATCTGACAAATCTTGAAGTCCGATTAGCGTAGGAAGATTTACATCTACTAGTTATCTGTCACATACAACCATTTTAGCATTGCATTGGATTCCTTATTGAGGACTATTGCATGAGGTCATTGCATCTTAGTTTTTTACAGTGAAAGGAAAATCCTTCTCCTTCCCTTAATTAGACATTCATTGAAAGAAAAGATTGCTTATCATTTCTTATGAATTTTTGGGAACTGAGTCATAATATCATCATTCTTCACTCTCATACACCTCTGAGTAAACAACATCCACTAAAATCAATGCTTAACTAAAATTTATCAGGCTTTTTACATCTTTGTTAGAAAACCTACATTAGTTCAAGGTGTAGGGCTTTGGAATAGGTTGAAAGGATAACTTTCCAAAGCTATCAAACAAAATTAGCATCTTGCGATAGGGAGAGAAAATACAATAGTCGTATAGGCTTTATGGGATCCCCCTCTCACACATGGGTTACGCATGAGGTCGTATTCGGTTGAGTTACTGAGATTATACCTCTGTGGTTCAACTATTTGTATTGGTCGGATCGTATATTGGGGGTAACTTGAAGGTATACCCATGATTATGTGTGGGAGCCTCTCGAGTTGATTTCAGACTTGTTATCGTGCCCATATGTTCAGATCAAACTATCGACTGTACCCACCCAGGGGCTGACTATGAATTGGTGACCTTAGTAGCCATAATATTTAAGGTCCCACACAAGGTGACGGTGAAGGGAAGTCTCATTGTACCTGGAACAGACGTTGGTCAAACTCACTCGGGCTCCTTAGAGGGTAAATCCACAATTATTGTGTCGAAGCTTGCACCAAGGTGTAAGTCCGTTATGTAGGTCTCCAATGTAGCTGATCCACCCACTCTCTCCCCACCTCTTCCTATTTTGATCTCACGACGTTGGATTTCATCACCAACTAGTGGTTTCATTGTGGGAAGGTTTGTTTGATTGTTTGCTTCTCAGATTCATAGTGTGTGTTGGTTGTGTTACTTAGTGGACCTTAGGTCAATTCAGTTTTAATGACATCCAATCCTAAGAGTACCAATGGAGGAACCCCTTCTCTTGGGGAACCTTATACCTTTCCTTCTTTTGGAAACATTGGTCCTCCATACATTGCCACACTGAGTCTTCCGAGATTCACCATCGGATTACCGGTTTGGTTGTTCCCCACTCCAATGATCTTGAATCCTCCCAATGTTTCAACTACACCTAATACTTTAGATGTCAGTACACCACCCACACATCAAACTCATGTTGACTTTTCACCTTCTTTGCCCATTAACTCTCCTTCCCTTTCTCCTTCTTCRTCTAGTGAAAGCTCTAAAGSAAGTAGTCAGGTTGATCAGAAGAAGAAGAAACAAAAAGAGAAGAAGAAGAATAGCCTGAAAAGGACCAAGGCTCCAACAACATCAGATGTTGAATCCCAGCAACCAKCTACTGTTAATAGTATTGGGAGTGTTGATGAGGTCAACAAGATTAAAATGAAGAATYTGAAACCCAAATTCCCTTGYAGTCTTTGTAAGGGTGACCACTTTCTGAGGGATTTCCCTGGTATTCCCAAGGTCTTAGAAATGTGGMCCTCCATGYCATCGGCCTCTGTTAGTCATGYTGATGATACCCCGTCAACTAGTGACATTAATGTTGGTAAGAAGGAGACAACTTTCAAATTCCCTTGTATGTTATGCAAAGGTGATCATTATTCTCACCCTTGTCCTCGCATGGATGAGGCTTCTTCTCTTTTGGAAAAACTTCAACTTCCAAAAGGTTATCATAATATTTCTCCCAACCCCTCATTAGTTGATGGACTGATCAATCTGGTTCCATCATCGATCAATTTGGTTGATTAGGTGGTCAATCTAGTTTCCTCCTCGATTGAACTACAAACCCAAGTAGTTGATCTAGGTCTGTCATCCCTCAGCCCTACTCTTCATCAAAAGAGTGTAACTCAAGTATTCGATCCATTTTCATCCTCAGTCGACCCCACTCCCATTAGAGAGTGACACCAAAGTTGTCAATCCGTTTCAACCCTTCGACCCCATTCTCCCCTTGGAGAGTGAAACCCAAGTGGTTGATCCAGTTCTGTCATCGGTCGATCCCAATCCTCTTTTGACGAGTGCTAAAGTGATTGATCCAGTCCCTTCCTCGGTCAGTCCCACCCTTCATCTGAAGAGTTCCAAAATGGTTGCTCCAATCCCATTATCGGTCAATCCCACTCTTCCTCTGAAGAGTACCTGCATGGTCGATTCGATCCCATCATCTGTCGATCCTACTCTCCCTCTAGAGAGTAAACCCGATACTGCCCACATTTTTCTCATTGATACAGAATCTACCATGTTGGGGGGCATTCCTCATTCTCTCGCAAAACCCCCTCCAATCTATGAGGCCATCCTTTTTTATTGGGGTGCGCTAACTGGACCTCGTCTTCCCTCTCACATTCCTCTCCATATTGAAATATAGGTTTGTGGTTGGGACATTCCTCAAACACTGATAGATGAAGATGCGTCCATTAGTATTAATTCCTCTGTTTCTTGGCATGCTTTGGGTTGTCCTCATCTTGCAATGGTTACACAAAATTTGTTATATTTTAACAGAAGAACTAGTCAACCTTTAAGGACCCTTCCTCAATTTTCGGTAACTTTGGGAGGGAAAACTGTCTTTATTGATGTCATGGTAGTTTGAGACCCCTTGGATTTCTCTTTACTCCTTGGGCGGGATTATGTCTATTCCATGAAAGTTGTTGTGTCCACTCTTTTTCGTGTGACATATTTCCCAAACAATGGAAGAATGGTGACTATTGATCAACTTTGGTTCATCGGTCCTGACTAGATTACCTCCCTGAATGGTTCTTATATGACGAAAGTATCACCCCCGCCGCATGTCAATTATGTGGCGTTGTCTCCCATGACTTCAACTTCAGATGATTTGGATCCGGTAGTTGACATGGTGATTTCTTTAGTAGGGCTATTGGAGCCTGATCTCCTTAGCCCTGTTGCGGCCCTCGACATGTGTTCCTTCCAGAGTAATTTTCTTCCATCCAGTGACAATCTCTTGGAATCCATGACCGAGTTTTGTCCCTTAACATGGTATCCTTCCAAAGCATTATTCTCTTGGAAGACATGATCAAGAAGAGTCCACGAGCATATTTTTTCTCTCTGTGGAAAGCTTGGTAAAAAATGAAATAGATGTAATGAGCATGGTTTTCTCTTCTCTGTGGCAAGCTCATTAAAAAATGAAACAGAGGTCACGAGCACAATTTTTCTTCTCTGTGGCAAGCTTGTTAAAAAATGAAACAGAGGTCACCATCATAGTTTTTCTCTCTGTGGCAAGCTCGTTAAAAAATGAAACAAAGGTCATGAGCATATTTTTCTCTTCCCTATAGCAAGATCGTTAAAAAATGAAATAGAGGCCTTGAGCATAGTTTTCCTCTCTATAGAAAGCTCGTTAAAAAATGAAACAACAATCTGGGGATTGAACCCAGAACCCTGAGCATAGTTCTTTTTCTATGTCAAGCTCGTTAAAAAATGAAACAATCACCTCTCTTGAACCTTCATTTCATCCACCCTTATCCTTTTTCTCCATCTAGTAGAGAAATTGGTGACAACCTCAGAGTCAATGCATGAATTGAAGCTTGGAGGGCATGTCTCCAGCCTCTGATGATCATTCTAGAGTTACACCACTAGATTTCAAGCTGGGGGCATACTGATCTTAGTCTTCGTTCTTTCTTGTGCTCGTAAATCCATAAGAATGCAACCAGGTAAACTTTTATCTCTTTTCAGACCTGCATGGATAAACGAAAAAGGAACCCCCTGGAGTCATCTTTGAACTCTTTTCAGACTCTCTAAAACATGAAAACATTGTCCAACGATCTTGCTTCCTTTCCCACTTGTTAAAAGGTTTGAAAAGGTGTCTTTTGAGTGATAATTGATCTCTTTTTCAGCCTCATAAGACTAATTTTACGAAAAAGGACCAACATTGGAGTCGTCTTTAAGTTGTTTTTAGACTCTCTAAAATTGAAAAACCATCGAGTTTACCTTCTTTGGACTCGTTAAACAATCATACATTGAAGGGCCCATATGGGACATAACCCTTACTTCTTCCAGTTCATTAAATAAAGGAAGAGGGACTTACTAAAGGTGATTCATATCGAGAGTGTGTTACCCTCCTCAAGCTCGTTAAATTAAAAAGAGGTACTCATCTATATGGATGGGGGAAAAATTGAAGGAAGCAAGCCAAACAATTTTTGAGAACACTACCAGTAACTCTTACGGTCGCCCTTGAACACGACACTTTGTTTTTGCATGCATTTTAATCTGCTCAACCTCTACACTGAGCCAATCCTTTGAATTTCCTTTACTCCTTTGGGTCACCCGACAAAAGTCACCATATCCACTGCATTATCGCTTTTTGGTCCATGTCATGCTTCTGTTGTTGTGCCTCAGTGTTCAAGGGAAGTATCTGCCTCAAGAGTCAGCCATCAAAAATATCTTGTTTCACTACCTGTGTTAGTCCATGTTCATTTGATCTACCAATTACATCTCTCTTTCAAGTTCATGTCGTTGATGGGGGATACATCAAGGCCCTCCTTTGATGAGTCTATTCCTATCAACTTCAACACATTATCCAAGAGCTAGACATAGAAACCAGTTAGAACCTTGGGACCTGCATGCCTCAATGGCAGGCCTCCTCGTGTCCGATAGTGGGTTTACATCATTGAACTCTGATCGGATGATTCCATGGATG
>ML833592.1:40653-51221 GCA_009831015.1 Picea engelmannii
TCTACAATGTACTTCATTCATCATCATCTTCTAACTTCATACTTTCGAGGGAAATCTGTTACACCTCAAAATTACTCACTTCGATAGTGTCGCAAGTGTCATCATTACGAGTGTTGTAAGTGTCGCATCTTGTCCGTAAGTGTCACATATTGACTATAAGTGTTGCAAGTCTCAAAAATAGTATGTTTCCATATTTCCTATGTCATTCCCATAACGACATCATGAAGACACTTAAGACACCTCAAAGGATAGTGTGGAAGAAGAAAAATCACTTAGCAAGAAGCATAAGCCCTTTGCCATTGGAAAAACCACTCAAAAAATGAATTTTAGAGAGGATCATTCCCCTACCCACTGTCAGGGAGTGTTGGCGCTCCCTGAGCCTCTTTGGGGGAGTTCTTGAGCACCTTGTGCACCATTATGGGGGAGCACTACCCTCTTTTTATAAAATTTTGGTTTTGTTGAGGAAAATAAGGGAAGAATCCCTCAAATCCTGAAGGTAGTTGGATTCGAATAGATGGTCAAGGCATGATCTTAGGAGAGATCCTCAACTGAAGGAGAGGAATCCTCAACTCATCACAAAGATATCTCAAGTGGTTGGGCCTCTCCAAGGTTATATAAGGAGGCCTTCTCATGGTGAAAGGGAGGATAGAGACTAGAGTTTGATGCCAAACTTATGATCCTATAAGTGGTATTGAGAGATAATGAAAATGGAGATTAGAGATGTGAAACTTATGATTTCATGAGTGAGATTCCATCAAAGAAATAAGTGGAGAATGATTGAGCAAAGGGGTTGGACAAGGAGAACTAGAAGAGGCTGTTGCACCTTCATTCAAAGAATTGTAAGTACTTTCACTTGTTCTCATTAATATAATCAATGCTTGGCCTGTTTCTTTCAAACTTGTGCTTGTTCCATATAAGTTTGTCTACAGTAGATGGATCTATGATTGAGCTAATATCAGTAGAGTAGGAATTCCATTGTATCTTTGTTTGTTTTGCAGGACCTATCAAGGAGCTCAAGATTGAAGATCAGCCTAGACTTTGCATGGACAAATGTCTTTCATAAGGTACATATCTTTCTCCTTCTCTTTCATTCATTAGCTTGATTAGATATAAAAGGAAGTTAGTGTCCATGTTAAGCACTTTTTGTCTTGGCCTTAGGAGTCTAGAGACCAAGAGGTAATCCACTTGTCCACAGGGGGATTCACCTACAACACCTAGCTACCAAATGACTTGGTCGTACTCCCTACGTTTACACCTGCCCTCCCCACATGAATTGGAATTTTTCAGGCTTTGTTAACTGTCTGCACTTTTAATTCGGGGTAGACTAATGCCTGCCATCAAGAGAACGTCCATGTGAATTGCGAGGGCCACTCTTTGCACCCTTCCATCAATTGTTTCCTAGTGAATTTCCTCTTTACTCTCTGCGTTGCTGGTGGGAGACCGCATACCCAACATGTAAATCTTGTTGCTCAACGATCATCATATTTCACTGTGTTTTCCTTAATTCGTGGGACCTGGCTCAACCACGTCTTCCTTTCTTGCATTTACATTCCATATCGATGAAGTTCACCTTAGATACGCATTTTTAAAATATCTTAGGCATGTTAAGTGATTTTCAAGGTTGAAGTTATGGGTGATATATTAATGTGTGCACTAATTAATGTCTCAATGTATTAATGTCTTAATGTATTTGACTATCCTCAAGAGAGTTGTACCAACCCATCACGTTTCATTGTGTGCACGAATGATAATTCTTAATAGGAATAATATACAATAATTTAGGGTTCGATCTTCATAGATTAGTAGGACTTGATTGAAACTTGTATTTAGATCCCTTGATAATTGAAATCTAGTAATTAAAACTTTTGTAATAAATTATGTCAATGGTAAGGTTGGTGTCTCTCAAGGGCCAATAATAATTTTCCCCTTTAGGGTTTCTTCATGAATGTCTATAGGGACTTGTGATTTATGATTGTTTATGTGTTTAGGTTACCAGGTGCCATGAACAATATTTTTGATACTTATAGTAGCACCCTCAAAATTTAGATTTGAGGGTTATCCTTATGCTATGGGATAACATTTATGTATATATGATTAAATGTTTAGACCTCCTTGCACCTTGGAAATGTTAATGAAACTTGACTGAGTGATTGAATTCCTTGTGCCACCAAGATATGTTGATGTACGATCATTTTAATGTTGATTTCCCTTGTGCCTTTTATATTATTGGTGAATGATTGAGTTTTAGATGCTAGGCTATTGTGTGCACCAAATTATACTATAATGTTGATAGATAAGAGGTTATACTACCTACGTGCAATGAAATTATGATGTAATGAATGATTGTCAAATGGTAACCTTCACGCGTAAGGGAAGTAATGTGATGGATGGATTGATTGTTTATTCATCTGTGTCTTAATTTAATTAATATTTTGTTGCGTCATGTTATATTTTATCTAGGTGTGGATGAATTGTGTGTATTTACTTAGGAACCTTAATGTTTATTGAGTATTTATCCTGCGTCGTTGACTATGTTGTGATTTAAATAATTATAATTGTTGTGCATTGAAATATTGATGGATGTACACTGATTCTGTTAATAGATTATTGGCGCGCATTGAATTTGATGACGTGTGATTTTTCATGTTATTAGTTGTCCCTTGCGCCTTGAGTTAGAATTTATATACAGTTTTGCGCCATGAACATAAGGTTGAATTTTACCCATGCGCTATGGTTTATGTGGACGCAGGTTAGTTATAGAATTGTTTACTCTTGCGCGATAGAATAAAGTCGATTATGTCGTGTCTTACATTATGTCAATGCATGTTGGAGTCAGTAAATGGAATTAATGTGATGGATATCCATTGCTAGAACTTTTGGCATCTTGAAATTTCACGTGATGTTTAGATCTGTTGTGTAATTTCTTAGTCTTGCACCTTGAATTTAATGTTTGTAGATGATGAGCTATACCTTTGATTACCCTTGCATCATGTTTACTGGATGTTTTGACCAACAAAAAAAAAAAATGTACCTAATGTATGTCATTTTTTTGCGTAATGGTGGGGATGTTACATATGGTATCAAAGAGGGTTCAACACTGTGACTATGGATACCCATGCCTTCCATTGAATTATACACTTGATTAATAAATTAGCGCTAATTACAATTTTAACATGTCCATGAGTTACTCATGGTAAGAGGACACCACGAAGGTTCATGACGTGGTTCCAGGGGCGGAGGCGTGACGTCTCGAGTAGCACCTGCACCGAAGGGGTAAAAACTAAGGAGAAGAACAAGTCTTGAGCATGAACGGATTGTTGCGTGAGATGCGTTGGGTCTGACAGAGTCCTTCAAGGGAAATGTCAGAGGCCTTGACTGATCACTTGTACTGACATAAGGTTAGGGCGCCTGTACCCCTGAGGGTCCACAGTGCGCCCCAACTAGTACTGGTAGCTTTCACAGGGAACTATAGAAGATTAAATTCTCATGTTCATGAGTGCCACAGATGGCTTAGCTTCCAAGGCATGGTTGGAGAGAAAGGAGAAGTGCTTCGCACTTTGCAGCGATGACCTAAAGAACGAAGGTCTACAGGGTGGTCTTCAGCTAAATGGAAACACTCTTCTATGGTGGAAGACACTCCTACCTCATTTAAACATGGTGGTCGAATTCATTTTATGGGAACGATTCGATGAAAGATTCTTGGACAATAATTTGTCAGAGGAATTCATTGAGCGCCAGCTTGATGAGTTCAACGCCTTACGACAGGGTGGTCATATGGCTTTGGATTATGAGACCATATTTTTGGAGCTACTTAGACATTGCATGATGCAGTCTAGTAGGCCTCTTATATACGGATGATATGACCGCAGGAGTCTGGGAAAGACTCCTACAAGACCATCCATAATGAAAACATTTGGTGCGCAACAACATTAGACATAGTCTAGACAAGACCTCTTAGTGTCAAGATAATTCTATAGGACCCTTGTTCACGACACCTTGAAAATAGGTTCCTCAAGAGAGGACTCCCTATAGGGGATGACTGCATCCACGATAGCACCGCTAGCAACCGTTGTTTAGGCTTGTTAGTGGAATAGACCAACATCTTAGGCTGGTGGGCCAACAACATTTATTCTTGGGCCATGAGTACTGGACCAGAGTTGGGCAATGGACATTTGGAGAGTCACCTTACCAATAAGATTGTTCGGTTGAAAGGGCTAGAGCAGTTGATTCAATAGGACACACTACCATGGAGGAGATGGGCAAGGCCCATAGGATTCATGACCATGGTAAATAACCACTAGGCTGAGCACCAGTCCCCTATGATCGAGGCATCAGGTGCCATCGCCAAACGAACTTTTAGTATTTGATAGACCCCGGTGCTATATAGAGATCTAATTCTAGTATTGCACTGAAGGGATTTAGGTAAGGGCATTCGATAGGACGAGCTTAGATTTGTTGATGTGTCTTCAGGTACCAACTGGATGGTTGGAGGAAGGGGTATGATCTATCGATTTAACTTGGGGATAGTGTAACGAAATCTGACCTACATCGCGAGATTGGGATCTTATGATGACATGATCTGTGTGGAATTCTAAGAATCGCATGATGCGATACTCAACAGTAAGATGAGGCAGTTGAGTTGGACCGACGATGAAGGAAAAATAAGTGTGATTATAGGAATAAAATAGGGAGTATCCCTGAGGTTCATTTCTTCCCTACAACTACAAGAGAGCACGCACAAGGATGGAAGTTATATTCATACTTAGCACAAAACGTCAAGGGCATGGTGGAAGGATTAGAAGACCTTTCGGTAGTAAGAGAGTTTTCATATGTGATTCCCAGAAGAATTATCAAGTGTGTTACCCGAAGCCAAGATGGAATTTACCATATGACTCGTATATTACAATGTTGATTATGGATCACTGACATTTTTTGTCGATGGATGTAGGATAGCGATAGCTTGCTAACCAGACTCAAATTTGGAGTAAAGGGCTCACACATGACAACCAAAGATATTGAGGGATAGGTATGGCAGTAGCCCTACCACAACCTACTAGCACTCCCATTGTGGTTCAAAGTGTAGGTTAACGATTACCTAGTTTCAGAGATCCACGATGTCATGAGGGAAGACTTTGACAGTCGCTAACAATGATTCTAAGGGGTGCACAATAAGGCAGGGTCCTTATTCCTTAGAGGCCCTTAGTTTCCCACAAGGTCACCTAATGGAGTATTGACTCCAAGGGCTTAACGTCTACTAGAATCAGTCAAAAGGAAAGTAGCACCCTTGAAGCACGTAGTGCATCTTGAAGGGTACATCATGGTTTTTAACACTGATGAATCAATGAACCTAGGTACCTAGAAAACAACATCTCATTTTGATCTGGTCAGCCTTAAGATAATTGTTGCATGAGTAAAGTTTAAAAATTATAAAATTCCCTTAAAAACATTTTTGCTAAGCCTAGTTGAATTTAAGCCTAGGTCTAAGTAGGACATGAGAACGGAAAATTAATTAAGCAATTAATAAAGGGGGATGAAGAAAAGTGGGGATAAAAATTATGTTTAAAAATTAATGGAGGATTAAATTATTTAAAAATATTAATTGTGTCTATGTGCAAAACTTGCTAATTTCGAGCTTAGACAAAAAGGGGAAACTTAAATACAAAGGGATCTGAAACATAGAAGGGAATCTGGTCTAGAGGACTTTCTAATTTTGAACTCAACTAAGATTTAATAAAGGCGTCAGTATTTAAGAGAATGTAAGGGATTAAAGGGACATTGAGGAGTGTTTTTAGGAATGCTTTTAGGTGGGTGAAGGAAATAGGAAAATTAAATTAATTAATTAAATAAATTTCTGGTATAATTAAGGGATTGGGTGACAAGTGTACAAGGGGATAATATTGATGTTAAAAATTTAATAAAAAGAAATTATTGTGCATTTGGGAAACTAGTCACTAAGATAAATCTATAAAAGAAATGGCAGAGGAGGAGAATGGAGCACATCTGGTAGGCGTAATGTTATGTTGTCGATATTATTTTTTATTGTTTTTGTTGTGAGAGTTGGGATTATGATCTCAGATAGAGAGTTCTAGATCAGCCTTGCGAGGAGAGGTGGGATATATATTTCTCTGTATTTTGTTCTTGGCCCCTTTGTGGCTTGGGGGACTCAGGGAGAAGAAGAGTACCCTTAGTGTTGGCCGGGAAGTACTGGTGAGGTCTCAACGGTTAACAAGAAGGAGGTGGGAAGAGCACAAATGTGGGAAAGCCATTTTGTATTCTTCGCCTTCAGTTAGGGTATGCATCTGTAAAAAATTTCATTGGTAGATTAGTAAAATATTTGTATTTGGATTTAGATATTGATGAATATTGTAATGGATTCTGGCATGGTAGCTGGTAATTTCAATTGAGATTGTTCAGTTTATTTAAGAAATATTTATGGTTATGTTTGCCTATATAACAATCGCTTCCTTGGGTGGTTTCTCTCTTGAACTTCATAATCCTCATCCTTTCTGCCCAAGATGTTCAATCTGTAGACTCATCAAATTATTTGATTGGTGTGACTAGATTGCTTTTGTTTCCTCTATAACCTTGCATTGTTTTCTTTCTTTCTAGATGTGTTTAGACCCTTGTGTTCTGTGAAAAAATCGCCCAGCCATGGAGTTGTTTCCTTTGTGATTTTTATTTTTGTTTGTTGCCTCTGCATTCTTGGTGAAGTTAACCCATCCTTTGGGAAAAATTTTCCCCGCCTATTGTTAAATATATTGTACCCTCAACAGTATGACCATACACTGCCAGCTGTACTGGACAGTTGTACTTTCTATTTTTGTCTTGCTTGAACATATATAGCTCAACCATCTTACATTGTAACTAGGTTCTAAGTTTTCTACTTCTTCTGTACTTCTTCATACATTTCAATATACTGTTCTATTCTCTCTGCATTTCTTTTTTCTTCACAATTTATCATGGTATCAAAGCTTCAGATGTAAGCCTCTTCACACAGTCCGGAGAGAAACTCGATCCTCACAGCGCAGAGCCTCACGGATCTTGAGAGCACGCGACACAGCCTTTTCACAAGGCTTGGAGAGCTGTTCGTAATACTCTTTAAAGATCATCGTAAGAAGCTTGCAGAGGTTGCAGAGCGTACTTCGCTCGAAAGAACGAGGAAGCAGAGAAAGCAGAAGAAGAAACTTTAAAGAAACCTGCATAGTTTTTCAAAGAACCATCAAAGATTGACGCAGAAGTTGCAGCAGAAGGAAAAGATGTTTAAAGAACTTGTAAATTTCGCTCAAATTCGTTAAAGATTCAGGCAGAAGGCAGAATCGTTTAAAGTTTTTGTGAAATTCACTCAAATCTGTCTAAGATTGTAACAGATCACGAAGAAGTCGTTAAATTCTTTCAAATCTTTGAAAGATTCATAAATCCTTCTTCCACACGTGTAAAGAATGTGTCTTAGGTGCAAGGAACAACCACTGATGCCATAAGATTCGTCCTACAAACGAATCCAGAGCGGAAAACCAGTCCAGAAGGGACGAGGAGAGCGCGGAACAAGCGAAAGCATTTCATCCATCAGATCTTGCACAGAGGCCCAACAGCCCTTGGATCAGCGAGAAAGTGCACGAGGTTTAACCCTCTAGAGCGCACAGGAGGACTTTTCACTTGAGAAATCCCGACGTCATCTTGACCATCCATCAAGAAACACGTGGCGAGATCCTATTCCATCGCAAAATCGGGAATCGAGAGTTGGACGAGCAAAGGAAACTGCTCTCCAAAAACTCTGATACGCGATATCGCGAAATCCCGAGAAGACTTGTAAGCCATTCATCTTAGAGGACAGGTGGCAGTGGATCAATGCACCGTCGACATTTCGGCATTCAGGGTTTCAATTTGTCAAAGAAACTTGACATCGCAACTCGCGAAATCGCGATACGCAAAATCGTGATCATATCTCATCCGTTCATCTCTCCTGGACACGTGGCGAACATCGCAGCGCCCGTCGGCATTTCGAAATTCGGGGTTTCAAGTTGTCAAAGAAATTTGACTCGCAACTCGCGAAATCACGATACGCAAAATCCCAATCAGATCTCAGCCATCCATATCTCCAGGACACGTGGTGGACATCGAGGGCGTCGTCAACGTATCGACATTCGGAGTTTCAAGTTGACAGCAATTTGGAGCATCGCAAGTCGTGATATCCCGAGGAGGAATCAGGACCGTCCATCACTCCCGGACGCATGGCGTAAATCCGGGGACTCAGGAAAAGTTCCGCCAAGGAAGGGCCATCAACATATAGGGATTTGACATTTCGCGATTCTTGAGGACAAGAAACTCAAGCACTTCAAAACTCCGAACTCCGAAATCCCGACAGGAGGTAAACTCCGTCGTGGGGCCCAACTCACGTCATCTCATCAATTCGTGGGATCGGGATTCTCCATGGTGAAATCCCTGACGCAGATCTGAGCCGTCCATCTGTTGAGGACGCGTGGCAGAGATTAAGGCTTTCCAAAAATTTCCCAAAAGAAGAGTTCATTGACATTCCTGGATTTGGAAAATCGCGGATCCTAACGATGAGACATCCGGTGCATTTGAAGTTTAGACTTCGCGAGAAGATATCAGGTTCTTCCATCATAGGAGGACGCGTGTTACAGATCGGAGCCATCGGGAAAAGTCCCGATAGGAGAGCGCCATCGAAAAATCGGAGATCGAGGAATCGAGGAGTCAGAAAACCTCGACATCAGAACTCGCAAAATCCCGATTCGCGATATCCCGATAAGTCATGGACCATCAGATCACACGAGATCTAGACCGTTGAATTGTCCAAAGGTGTTTTTCGCATTTCGGCATTTTGAAAGACAAAAGAACGGAAAATCCCGTAGCGCCTTAACATTAAAGCGCGTGGTCACATTGCAAGGAGACCAAACGGCCAATTCAAGCTCGATAAGCTCCCATCGGCCATCGACAGATCGACGTTTCTGAGATCAGAGGTAAATACGAAGTTTTCCCTCTATTTTTTCTGCACATTTTTTTTTGAAATGGCATCATCTAGCAATCTAGGCCCAACTCAGGGTCCGATTCTTCTTGGTAAGAATTATGAATTTTGGTCTCTTCGAATGAGGCCGTTCTTGCAAGCATAAGAGTGTTGGGAACCAGTGGATCTCGGATATGTGGAACCAGATCCAACCGCTCTCACTGCCATGACAAATGCGCAAAGAATTGCTCAGGCAACTCTGAGGACCAAAGAAAACAAAGTGAAGTTCTGGATTCATAACTCTGTGGATGATTCGATTTTCTTGAAAATCACAGGCACTGGTACTTCCAAACAGGCCTGGGACATCCTCAAATCTTCCTGCCAAGGAAATGACAAGGTCAAAACAGTTAAACTATAGACTTTGTGGACGCAATTCGAGACTCTAAGGATGACAGAGTCCGAAACTGTAGATCAGTTCATGACCAGAGTCATGGGAATCGTGAACCAGATCAGACCGATTGGTGAAACCATCACTGATCAACGAATTGTTGAGAAAATTCTCAGAAGTCTCCCTAAGAAACTTGAAATGGTTGTAACATCCATCCTTGAATCCAAGGATCTGTCAAGATTCTCAACAGATGAACTAATTGGTTCTCTGGTGACACATGAGACAAGACTGCACCTCACAGATGAGTCAATCTCAAATGCCTTCAAAACTCAATTCTCTTTCAGCCGAGGGAGAGGCAGAGGAAGAAGTAGAGGTCACCAAGGAAGAGGGAGCCATCAAAATAACTCTCATTCCACTGGAGGTAATAGACAACACTATCCAAATCAGACTTTCCAAGGTCAAAGAAATCAACAACAAAATCAACATCATAATTTCCAGCCTCAAAGAGGCAGAGGGAGAAGATCAAATGAAAAAACAAGCATTCAATGCTATTATTGCAAAAAGTATGGGCACTATGAATCTAAATGCAGGAAGAAGCAGGAAGATCAGCTCTCAGGCAGAGCACATGTGTCAAATCATATGGGAGACACCTCAAGAGGTATGTTTCTCTCATGCCACCAGACTGAAGAACAACCTAAAGATCTCTGGTTGCTGGACAGTGGATGCAACAATCACATGAAAGGTAACAAAGAATTACTTTCATGCATTGATTCATCAATATCATCTGATATTACACTTGGAAATGATTATTTAGTCAAAGTTCAAGGAAAAGGAACTGTTCCTATTCTTACTAAAAAAAATGTAAAGAAAGACATATGTAATGTATATCATGTTCCAGACTTGAAACATAACTTGTTAAGTGTAGGACAACTCATTGAAAAGGGATATAAGGTACTTTTTGAGGGAGAATCTTGCAAAATCTATGATAGAAACCCCAACAGAAAATTGATTTCTGAAATCTATATGACTCCAAATAGGATGTTTCCCCTTACTCTCAGAACTGCAAATCTGAGTAAACCTTATGCACAGAGTGCATCAACCCTGAATGAAACAATGGTTTGGCATACAATATTTGGACATCTACCATTTCAGAGTCTAAGTCTTCTTCAGAAAAACTCCATGGTCAAAGGTCTACCTATCTTTAAAGAGAAAATTCCC
>ML833592.1:51321-61419 GCA_009831015.1 Picea engelmannii
TCAGAAATGTTACAAACAATTAAAGATCTTAGGGAATAATTACAATGTGTGAGGGTTGATAATGAATGCATCTTAAAAGCAAAAAAAAGATTAAATGACGTGTTACTAAACAAGTTACATGATTGTGAAAATTTTAAGAACAAATAATTTGACTCTAATGAAATTGGAAATGAAACATATAAACGAAAAGTAAGAAACCAAAAATCTTCGAATACCGACACTAGATCTACAAATGAGAAATTCGATAACAAAAGAAAACAAAAATTTGAAGATTTTAGTGATAGCAGTGATAGTAATCATCAGGAGATTAAAAGGAAACAAAAGTCTTATGATGAAATCGTTGGAGAATTTGAAAAGATTAAACCCCCTGTGTTCAATGTTTAAATTGAAACAAGAGAAGAGGTTGAAGCATGGCTTTCAGGAATGAATAAATACTTTCAAAATTATAATTATTCTAGTGAATTAAAAGTAAAAATGGAAATTTATAACTTGACTGGGAAAATTGATATTTGGTGGCAAGATATTAAAAAGGTAAAACATAATAAATAATGATACGCGGAGAACTTTTAAGAAATATTTTAAAATACAATATTTTCCAGAACAATATTATGAAGAAAAGGCTAAGGAATTTTATGAATTAAAATTGGGAAATATGACAATGAAATATTTTTGTACTAAGTTCTTAAGTTTGTTGCATTATGAGCCTTATATTGTTGATGAAAAGCCAAAGATTCAATGGTTTATGTTATGATAACCCACTTTCTTTAAAGAATTGAAAGATAATTCTTTAAAGAAAGTGAAGCCTTATATGTAAAGAAAGAATTGAATATGATAACCCAAAAACACTGGAAGAAGCAATGAAGAAAGTGAATTTATGTTATGAATAAAATAAAAACAAAAATCATAATGTGAATAACTGGAAAGATAAAAGACATAATAAATTTGAAAAAAGAGGAAAGGGAACAAAATTTTGTTATAATAAATTTGGAAATAATCATCGGGATTATCAAGGAAATAATTATAAGGGTAATAAGCCTTATAATCAATCAGGAAATAAACAAAAATAACCAGTTACATTTTACAATAAAAACACAACTCAAAGAGAACCCTTGAAATGTTGGGAATGTGGTGATCCAAATTGTTATAAGGACTGTACGCTCAGGAAGCAAACCAACAAAAATATGCATACTATTTGTGAAGCATCTATAGTTGATTAGATAGCAATGAACATTCCAAAAATCAACACAACTTTGGAAAATAGGTAAGGATATCATTAGATTTCCATGGTGGAAGTAGAAGGTACGCTAAATAATGAACCAATCTCTATTTTGATCGACCATGGTGCCAATTTAAGTTATATTTCGTCTAGAATTGTGAAGATGTGTAAATTACAGAAAAACAAATTTTAAAATTCATGGTTAGTTCAACTTGCTATGGGTACCAAAAGGAAGGTAACTGAATATGTTGGAAGTGTGAATTTTATACGAATGATTTTAAAACATATGTTGACTTGAATGTTTTTCCTTTGGGGTAATATGATTTTTTAATTGGTATGAATTTGTTAGAAGAACATAGGGTGATATTAAATTGTTATAATAAGACATTTTTATGTACGGATGATACGGGTAATGTTGTTAACATTAAAGAAATACCTAGGACAATTTTTGTCCGTGAAATATCAATGTTACAAATGAAAAAGTGTGTGCATACAGGTTGCAAAATTTATGTTGTACATGTAATAGATGGAGGAAAATAAACAAATTAATATCGCAGAGTTTCCTATTTTAAATGAATTTAAGGATACATTTCTAGAAGAAATTACAAGATTGTCTCCACAAAGAGATATATATTTTACAATAAATCTAGTACCTAGTGCAGTACCAGTCTCTAAGGCTCCCTATAAGATGAATATCCTAGAGATGATTAAACTAAAAATACAATTATAGTAATTAATAGATAAGAAGTACATCCAACCAAGTGTGTCCCTATGGGGAGCACCTGTACTTTTTGTGAAGAAAAAGGATGGCACTTTACAGTTATGTATTGATTATAAACAACTAAATAAAATGACTATTAAAAACATATATAAATTTCCTTGCATTGATGATTTATTCAATCAAGTAAGAGGAGCGATGATATTTTCTAAAATCGATTTACATTTTGGATACCATAAATTTAGGATTAAGGATGAATATATTCATAAAACAACTTTTAGAATGAGATATGGCCATTACGAGTTTGTAGTAATGCCTTTTGGATCAATAAACGCTCTAGCCTCATTCATGTGTTTAATGAATAATATTTTAAGTAAACACTTAGATAAATTTGTTATTTGTTTTATTGATGACATATTGATATATTCAAAAAACAAACAAGAACACGAAGAACATTTAAGAATAGTTTTACAAGTGTTAAGGGATAATGAATTATACGCTAAGCTCAGTAAATGTGAATTTTATAAAGATAAGATACAATATTTGGGACATGTGATTTCTAACGATGGAATTTATGTCGACCTGTATAAAATTAAAGACATAATGCGATGTCATGTTCCCAAAGGCATTACTAATATCAGATCGTTTATGGGAATTGTCAGTTATTACCAAAGATTTATTGAAGGTTTTTCAAAAATTGTGTATCCTATAACCTCATTACAGAAGAAAGGAATACAATTTAATTGGACAAAAAAATGTCAAGAAATTTTTAATAAACTAAAACATCCCTTAAGTAACGCTCCTTTACTAAAAATTGCAAATCCATATAAATATTTTGTTGTCTGTACGGATGCATGCAAGAAAGGATTAGGAGGAGAATTGATGCAAAAAAACTATTTGGTAGCTTATGAATCTAGAAAACTTAAAGAACATGAAAAGAATTATGCTACTCATGATTTAGATTTAGTTGTTATAATTCATTCCCTTAAGATGTGGCGACATTATTTTATAGGAAGCAGATTTTTGTTGATGTCTAATAATATTAGTTTAGAATATTTTTTTGATCAACAAAATCTTAATGCCCGACAAGCTAGATGGTTATCTTTCTTAAGTGAATACAATTTTGAAATTAAACATATTAAGGGTAAAGAAAATAATGTTGTTGATTCTTTAAGTCGTTATGCAAATCTAATCTACATGACCGCAAGTAGTAGTTATGAGACAAATTTGGAAGATAATATCAGGACAATTGGGTAAAATGATGAAAAATATAAGAATTTAAAGATAAAAATAATAGAAGGTCAAGTTGGAAATGAAGAATCATATTATAGAATAAATAGAAATTGATTACTAATGTATAAAAATAGATTATATGTACCTAATTTAAATAAAATGAAATTGTTAATATTGAATAAAATGCATAAAAAACAATATTTTGGACACCGTAGATACCAAAAAATGATTACTATGTTAAGAAAGGACTTTTTTTGGCCAAACATGAAAAGGGAAGTAGCATAATATTTGACGAGATTCCTTGAATGTCAACAAGTAAAAGATGAGCATAAACATCCAACGAGGTTATTGTATCCTCTACCTATTCCGGAATGGAAATGGGAGGTTGCTAGTATGGATTTTATAAAATGATTACCTAAAAATAATAAACAAAATGATTATATTATGGTGTTTGTTGATAAACTAGAAGAAAAGTAGCACATTTCATTCTTGTTAAGTCCACTTATAAAGCTATAAATATTGTTGATATTTTTATGAAAGAAATTTTTAGATTGTACACAGTGTGCCTAAAGTTGTAGTTTCTGATAGAGATGCTAAGTTTACATGTAGTTTTTGGAAATATTTGTTTAAAGCTTTGGATAACCAATTAAACTTTAGTATTTCTTATCATCCACAAATAGGTGGGAAGACTGAAAGGGTAAACCAAGTTTTGGAGGATATTCTTAGAATGTATGTAATGGATAAGCCTAATAAATGGGAATAGTATTTACATCTTGTTGAATTTGAATATAACAATAATTATTAGTCTTCAAGCAAACTAAGTCCTTTTCAAATACTATATGGATGAAAATGTAATACTCCAATTTCTCGGATTAGTCCAGTGGATAGGTTAATTTTAGGTCTCGATATGTTGAAGGATATGGAACTAACAGTGAAACAGGTACACCTAACTTGAAGGTGGTTTTATCACCATGACGATCTTGCTTCAAATCTAAATTTAAATTTAACGGGTGACTAAATCAGTGTAGAGACATGACGTTATTTGGAGGTTTGGGTCGAACGTGGCAGTAATATGGAAAAATATGGAGGAATAACGAAGGAAGGAGTATTATAGACCGTTGATCTCGAAAACAACCGAGATTGACGGTTGAGGCCTGTATCGGGCGATGAACTAGCACACAACTTAACTATGCGAGAGTGGACCAAGGAAAACCATTGTGGTTTTAAAAGTGGATGCGTTGTGCCTCCAGAGATACATCGGGGCGAAAGTCGGTCTACCTAAAACCATTTTCACAAAAGCCTCGATGTCACATGTTCCAATACGTCAAATCAACCACTCGTGGGGGAGGTGATGGCTATTCAAAATAACATCACCTCACTTGTTCGGTAATTCAAGACCATATGATGTCAGGTGAACGTCGTTGGATAACGAACTCAAAAGATAAGCATTTGAAATGGATTGACCGAGCATGGTAAGACAACGTACCTACAAGTGATTCTTTCAGTGATTCATGATTGGAACTATATAACTATTGATTCTCAAGTATTGGGGTATCATATCATCCATAAGAGAAGTAATATCCAATTTGATTGACTCTCTAATTTCTTAAGAAACATCTTGGTGTCCACAGAATTGGGATACATGGACAAATCCAATCAAGCCATATCGAGTAAAACATGCCATTCAAGTAACATGGCAAGTTTATCTATGAGTAAGAAGGAAAGAGAAATTGCACGTATCTTAGCAACTAAATTCCATACAGAACCAGAATTAGAAGTCAAGATAAATCCCATCATGAGGGACTTGATCATCAACAGGAGAGCTGTGAAAAAGAAACGGAGCAAATGACATAAGACAAAAACCACAACCGAAAAGGCTAAAAGCATTGGAGAGAATCAATCGGTCTGGTTGGGCACTCTAAAGGAGGATATCGCTAAGCTAAAATGAATTCTCAAATTAGAATAATTATATCCCAACATTTTTGGACAGATGGAGGTCGAAGAAAGAGGCCTAGATATGATATACCTGTTCCTAACGGTGCATTTAAAATAGGATAACTATTATTATAAATCATTCATTTTTTGAAACTTATCTCTAATTTTAGAATTATGGGAAGTCTGAACGTTTTGAATTCCAAGAGAAATTTCTCTATATATGTATTATCTCGAGGATATAGAAAGGATGGAGAAAAGAGGAGCATTCCCTCTGTGCAGGAAGACTTTTGTAAATTATTGGGGCTAGAATAAATATATAAATGCAAAAGCGGATTTTGGACTGTTTATGAAAAGATTCTAACTGGCGGTGATATGAGTCTTGTTTCCCTTCATAGTATGTATTTATTATAAGATTATATTTCATTTACACTTTCTTTGGTCTAAATTGGAGAATTAGAGAACTAGAATTCATTATTTCATGCTCTTGGCTTAGCAAATTAGACTATGTGTCACTCTTCTTAACTAATTGAGAATTCATTCCTGTAATGCTCTGATGTAGTTATGTGTTTCCTTTTCTTCGGATGCCATGCAAAATTTTCAGATATAAACTCAAGCTCACTGCCTAATTTAGCCTTTTCCTCTTAACATTTCTCAGGTTTGACAATGTATTGTTTATTCCAGATCCCATAGCCCAAATGTCATCTTCATTTTTCCAGTTATTTTATTAAAACCCCCCTAAACAAACCAAATCTAGCCACAAATTTCCAAAGAAATATCAAGTGACACAAGAGAGCCCTCTCTAAGTTCAGTAGGATAGTGCCCAACTCCGAAGTTGGTTGAGACAGTTACCTCTGTCATTTGTCTATTCATCCAGACAAAATTTATAGAGTGCTAACATTCTGGTGTCGTTGGCGAGGACAAAACTGAAAAATCTTCCCTGGGAAAGAATGACATGGTCGAGTTCTAAGGTCTGAGAGAAGTAGACACTTAGGCACATTTCGGCTGTATTCCTACTTTGGTGACTCGACACATCAAAAAATCAGTTTGAAGGTGATTCCACTGGTAGAAGAATCCAAAAATTTAAACTTTCACTAGTGACTCCACTCTCAATGCAGAATCCAAATCCCAAAACGTTATTGGCGACTTTACTCAAATTTCAAAGGCAGTTCAGAGACTCCACTAGGAGATGATATACATTGACATAGGTATGAAAATGTATCATGGAAGAAACAGGTACTTAAAATGGGATCTCCTCCAAAGAATTTCACTATTTTTTATAAGTTACCTCTGCTCCTTCCTAGAATATGCCAAACAAATTTTTCTTTACCTACTGCATTCCAATGATTATCATGATAATCTTGAAATTGTATATTCTCCTCTTAAAGTTGTACATGCATATACTCACTATATCATTGATTTTGATAAAAAAATTCCATCTCGACCATGTGATGACCATAACCAAGTTGATGAGCCTCATGAAACCAAAGCTGATATCTCACCTCTTGAACTTGATCCAACATCCTCCAAGACTCAACATAGATACAGACCCTTAAAATTACCTCAAGTCCTTCAAGATTTTTCTCTTGAGCACTACAAATACCTTCCTATGTTTGATGGGGAACTTGATGTCATCTCAGTTGAAAAACACATCCAAGGGTTTGATCATTTTATAGAGTTGTTTGAGATTGACCATGATGATGTTTGTATGAGGGCCTTCTCTCAATTCTTGAAAGGGGACACCAAATATGGGTTTAGACATTTGTAGCCAGATACAATTGGCTCATGGGAGGAATTGAAGAATGCTTTTTTAAGGTTTTGGGGCAAGAAGAAATATTTGGATCTTCAACTTGCAGGAATTATACGCCTTGGAATGGAAGAGCAATGAAACTATCTCTAGATTCAGTAGAAGGTTTTTTAGTATTTACTACAAATTGCCTGAAGAGATTCAAGCCACTGAGGTTTCTTCCATGATCCATTATACAACAACTCTTCATCCAGATTTGTCTTTCCTCCTGATGGAAAGAAGACCTAAGTCCTTACAACAAATGTTTAATGATGCCCAAGATATACAACACAATTTCCAGGCATGTAAACATATCCAAAAGGAGGGGTTGGATGCTCAAGACCATGAAAGTAAATATGAACAGAAAACAGTTGATAGAATTGACAATATCATGGGCCCTCTTAAAGTTTCAAATGCTTATGATTGTGCTAAAAATTATATTCCACTTGTTAAACGAAGAGGTGTTGTTTCAGCTTCTAAACCATCCCATGATAACCAGGGGGTTGATTATCATATACATTCTTTTGTAGACAGGAAAGAGGATGAGTTTGCAAACTAGTTTGTTGGAGAACATATCAATGTTCCAAGTCTATTATTGTTATATTACATTGTATATGATGTTGATTTGCCTGTATATGACAAATACGAGGATAATCGTGATGTTGAAGACTTTCTTTTTCATCAGTACAATCAAGAGAAAAGTATTAGATCAGCTGAAGAAAATTCTCTACCATTTTGCTTTACTACATTCAAATTGTTGAAAGATATTTCTTAGATCATTGTTGAGGCAAACGAATTTTTGTCGATGCAAATTCATACTAAACCAATGAAACAAATTGACAAGATATTGGAGAACCCTTCTCAGACGCTTGATGACCCTATTCTTTGTTTTGAGGAAGACCTTGTAAATTGATAAATACAATCATTGGTCGAAGACAAAGTTGAAAGTGAGCATGTCCATAAAACCAAAGAAATGGAAAAATGTACCTACGATGATACTGGGAAAAATGAAGAAGGTTTTGAATCAGGTAACAGAACCTTGCCAATGTGTTTTCCCTCATTTGAATTATCAAAACGAAATGTCTGTAGAATTTCAAATCAGAGAATGTCCAAGCATGGCATTGAAAGTGGATAAAGCAGCAGGCTTACAGATAAAAACTCTCTCCCCTTATGTTTTTCTTCCTTTGAATAGTTAAGAGAAAATCATGAAATTTCAGAAAAAATAGGAAGTTCTAACTATATTCATAGTAGTGATGTTTCACATGAAAAGGTTGTCATCATTGAAGAACACCAACTACACTCACATGCATTGCACAGTCATTACTTGGAAGGGTATTTCAATTGAAAATTCCAATATGTGCTCAATCATCAGATTAAAGAAGAAGTCGATCAAGAAATTTTTATCGAAGGTCTTTTCCATTCTCCTAGAACTAATGCATATGTTCAACAATATTACCAGCAAGACAAGGTATTTTAAGGTTGCCTTTCTTCCCCTAAAAATGATGTAGTGATCCTATTTCTGAACAACCTAGATATGGATGAAGATTTTTAAATTTCACATATGAAAACTCCAAACAGTGAGGAAACCCTTGTGGAGGAATACTTATCTTCTATCTTGATTCCTGAAAATGAATCATTATTCCATATGATTCATGATCCCGAAACACATTATATGGGAAAGGTTTACGATCAGAATCTACCAATGACAACAGATGACAACGAATCAATGTTTGTACCAGCTATGAATTTTTTTACACCAGATGATGTTCTCCAGCCATGGTCGCTTTATGACTCAGGAAATCCCTACTACCAAACTTCTCAACGACTCTGTCAGTTTTTTAGAAGTAAAAAAGTTGAATCACCTAAAAACAAAAATGCAGTGGAAAGAGTGAAACATGATGATTGTTTTACACATATTTTAGAATATCCATTTGAAATCCTATTAGATGAAGTAAAAAGTCCAAATTTTTTAAATTTTTTGAGATTATGGATGAATTTTTGAATGGATCATCAGTCAAGAGGATTTGGAGCAAGCTTGTGCAAATTAAATAGACAGTGGAAAAAATTCTTGCATGGTTGCATTGGCATTTTGATTTCACTTGATTGATAGTTCATTTCAGTAGTTAGAGTAGATAGGAGTGTGGAAATAAGTTTGTTGGTCAAGCAGAAAAAAATAAAAATAGTTTGGATTCCCAATAGTGTGTACAGTCAGATTTTAGTGGTGCATTTAGTATTTCGTATACAGTTGAGAGCAGTTTGTAAAGTCCAATTTTAAATATTTAACGTTCAATCTTCAAGACATAATAGAATGCACGCACATATTTTGAAGGCATCCCAATGAATAAGGCACCGGGTCTACAGTTCTTTGCTACCGCACAGGAAGGATAACATCCCCAATTGGAGCCTATGCTATCACCATGACGATCCTGCTTCAAATCTAAATTTAAATTTAACATGTGACTAAATCAGTGTAGAGACATGGTGTTATTTGGAGGTTCGGGTCGAACGTGGTGGTAACATGGACAAATATGGTGGAAGAATGAAGGAAGGAGTCGCACAGACTGTTGATCTCGAAAACAACCCCAATCGATGGTTGAGGCCTGTATCCAGCAATGAACTAGCACAAAACTTAACTATGTGAGAGTGGACTAGGGAAAACCATTGTGGTTTTAAAAGTGGACGCGTTGTGCCTCCAGAGATACATCAGGGTGAAAGCTGGTCTGCCTAAAACCATTTTTGCAAAACCCCCGATGTCACATGTTCCAATATGTCAAATCAACCACTCGCGGGGGAGGTGACGGCTAGTCAAAATCACCTCCCGTCACTCGTTCGGTACTTCATGACCGTATGATGTCAGGTGAACGTCGCTGGATAACGAACTCAAAAGATAATCATTTGAAATGGATTGGCTGAGCATGGTAGGCCAATGTACCTGCAAGTGATTCTATCAGTGATTCATGATTGGAACTCTAAAAATATTTATTCTCAAGTATGGGGGTATCATCTCATCCATAAGTAAAGTAATCTCCAATTTGACTGACTCTCTAATTTTTGAAGAAACATCTTGGTGTCCACGGAATTGGGATACATGGATAAATCCAATCAAGCCATATCTAGTAAAACAGGCCATTCAAGTAACATGACAGGTTTATCTTGAGTAAGAAGGAAAGATATATTTCACGTATATTAGCAACTAAATTCCATACGGAACCT
>ML833593.1:22869-33726 GCA_009831015.1 Picea engelmannii
TGGCCTAAAGCCGACATAAATAAAATAACATTACTAATCTAAATCACAACTAATGGCCTAAGCCGACATAAATAAAATAACATTACTAATCTAATATGCCCCAATTAAGTGGTAATGAGCCAATATTAGGGCTTAACAGAAAATGGCTATTGAAGTCCATAGACAAGGTCCAAGAGGAGATCACAAGAATATGAGAAAAGAGGAGATGGATAAATAGCTCAGGGAGACCCAAGAGAAGCTCTACAGGATGATGATGAAAATGTAGCAAGGATCATAAGGAAGCTGGAGGTATGAGTGGCCCATGAAGATGAAGGTAAGGTGTCCTATCCAACAGTTGACTACAAAGAAGCAAAAACAAATATTGAGGAGGTGGATGAGGCAAGTGGAAAACCTCAACAACATGGAGGAGGAGACGGTTTATGTTTGTGAACCAGAAGATGGAGAGAGCCTCAGTGATGAGGAAGGGAGGTCAATTGAAGATCTCAAAGACTGCTAGGTGGGAAGGAAGGAAAATTTAGTTTGTTAGGTGAGAAAGGAAGAGATGAGACTGTCTAAGATTCTTAAGAACTGAAAGGAGAGTTCATATCATCAAGGAGTGCTGATAAGGGAGGAAATATATCAATAAAGAGTACTGGCAGAAGATAAGGAGGAAGAGGCAGGAGAGAAGCATCATCATCATGAAGATTCATGTGGGGTTGTCGACCATGTGAATGAAGATGATGAGAATTTGAATACTTCAACCATCAAGGAGGAGGATCATAGGTGTATTCTGATCATTGGGGGAATTAACATATTCCTACCTAGAATCCCAGCATAGGCTAGTACATATGTTGGATATGAAAAGGAGATGCAGGAGGCATCTGAGGTAGAGGCCATTGGGCCAAATGTTTTTAAAACTAATAGTTTATGTGAAACTGCAGGTGCAGGAGAAGAAAGACAACCAACAGAGACTATCATGGAGGAGGATAAGGAGAATATACTGAAATATTACCAAGAGAAGAAAGAAGAGGATCATTCAGATGCAATTCTCACTCAGTGGGAGACAGAGTTGAAGATGCTTGAGGATTGGTTATACAATCCAACGAAAAAGAAAGATTGCCAGAAGGAGACATTCATGTAGAGAGGAGAAGAACTCCAGCAGGAGGAGAAGTTGGATGAAGTTGGACTTATGCCAACCCAAGGAGATGACATAGAAATAGAGGAACTGGAAGAAAGAAAATTGTCAGAGGAGATGGTTGAGCAATAACTCAATAACATTGCTACGCAATTGGAGTATGTAGTAGAGTGGAAAGCCAATGCCACAGGTGATGAAATTAGCATGGGAGATCGGGATGACCTGCCCTTTAATATGTAAGAAGAATTGGAAGCCCTAGGAGAAGGAGAAATAACCCATAGAAGGCTCATCCAATAAGCCAAGTTAGAGATTTATGAAGAGGAGGAGATGCAGTAGTAGATCATACTGCAGGAGAGGAGCCAACCCATAGACAAGATGGACAAGGAGATTGAGGAGATAAGGAGGCTGATGTTGAAGTCAACAAAGGAGACATTCATCAATAGGTGGAGGCTGGCAAGAGGATATTGTAGTGTCAAGATAAATGGAGCCTTGCAACATAAAATTTGGAAACCCAGAGGAGAGCCTACAACAATAAGAGGACAACAACAACAACAACAATATGGCAGGGGAGCAGGTGAACAACTCCATAGTGGAGTTTGGGATCCATGATGATCTCAATAGTAGCAACATAGGAGCCATGAGTAGGAGCTCATGATTTTTTTCAGCATAGGAGTATGATGCATGAGAATCAGAAGCACGTCAACAACCAGCGCAACAATGCACTAGGAGGGAGCATATCCCAAAGAGAGAGAAGCGCCAACTTTCTCATTTTGAGTTTAAGTCTCAAATTTAATGTAATAAAAGTTTGTAAAGGCTCGAGGAGGGATAATCCATTGTATTGTGTAAGGATAAGTGTAAGTCTCCTTTAATGGTTGACAAGTAGGTGGATCTAGATCCAATTTGGACTAGATGTAAATTAAATGTAATTTAATGTAGGTAGGTAAGGATTGCTCGAGAAACCTCTCTTTTGTAAAAATCCCAATGTATTGAAATCAAGAGGCATTAGCGTGTTAGAGCATAAGATAAATAGAAGAGAGAATCTCATGAGAAGAGAAGAGAGGAGAGGAGAGAAGAACTGAGACTCAGTTGCAGTCTAGTCTTGTATACATTGTACAAATCATTTAGATTTAATACAAGGGTATATTTCCCTACATATGATACTCATGTGTGTGTTCTATGTTTCTATGAATGAATGTATTTTCTGAATGTTTATTGTGCCTATTTATGAATTCTTAAATTTTCACTTTGTAGGAACATATAGAGTTCCCTATCTGTGTGAGTTTCTGAGTGTTATGGGCTCTTAAGGATAGTGCAAGGAGTGCACAACATAATTGTTGGGAAAATTATGAGAAGCCAACGTAAGGAGTGCACTAGAACTCATTTAGGATTTCTGTGAAGAGCGTGCTAGGTAGGCACACCGGAATAGGTCACAAGCTCAGAAGGGATACTGCAAGGAGTTCACATAGTGAGCTTAAGGAGTGCACCTACACTCAGAGCAGTGTAAAATCTCAAGGAGAGGCCAGTGCAAGTGTGCACAGAGCCAACACCCTATTAAGTGTTAATCAAGCTCGGGAGAGGAAGCACAAGGAGTGTACAAGTGAGTCTTCAAATTCCAAGACTCAGGAGGTAAGTGAAAGGAGTGCAAAGAGCCAACAATTTGTTAAGTGTTGATCAAGATTAGGATGAAGAGTGCAGAGTGTCAGGAGGGCGCTCGGAGAACACTTAGACAATGTTCACAAGCTCAGGAGAAAGAGTGTGGGTTCCAGGAGGGAACAAGGAATCATCAGAAGGAACAAAGGGATAATCCCCTTTGTAGTTGAAGAAATCCAAGCTCATGAGGGATAATGCAAGTGTGCGCCAGAAGACAGTCCAAGTTCCATACCGTGGGAGAAGCGTAAGAGTGCACATGAGAAATTATTATAAGTTCCAAGTTCATGAGGAAAGCGCAAAGTGTGCGCAAAGTTCCAAGTCCTTTGACTAGACAAATCTTAAGAGGGAAGCACAAGGTGTGCACCCGAGTTCAAGTCACCCAAGCGATAGAAGCTCAAGCAGGGATAGCGAGGTAAGTCCCCAAAGAGAAGAGAAATCTCTTTGTTTCAAAGCGAACAAACAATATATGTTTGGGAGAGGTCCAAATCCCTCACAACCATCAGATATGGAGAAGGAGCATGACTGTTAAACCCTCAAATCCTTCGGACTTCACCGCTTCAGAAGTTTTCAAGCATTTGTTGCAAGTAAGGAAAAATCCTCGAAACTTCGAAGTCCCAGAGTGGATCCCAAACATTAGCTATGGGAGGAATGTGAGTCGTCATATCTGTGGATTCGACCCTCCTCTAGTTCGGAGGTTTAGCGCTAGAAGTTGACTCTTGACTATTAAAGATTCAAGCCTATCACACCTTTATTTAATTGGGTTTTAGGAAAAATTAGAGAGTGGTAGGAGCAATGTTAAGGCAGTGAGATGACTACAAATCAACAGCTGGCCATTGGGCATAGAGTCCATTAAAAACAATTATAACCCTGTCTCAAGATTCTATGGGCATCAAGTCAAGCTCTAAAAACTGAGATCATCTCCAAGGCTATAGAGAAATGTAATGAGGAAATGAAGAAAACAAAACTGCAAGCTAATAAAAAACCACCATGATCTTTGATACACTTACATGGAAGAATACTCAACATTCAGAAACCCTTTTTAACTGTGAATATAATTCTCAAATGTGGCCAGTGACGAAAACTACAGTATATCCTATACTACAGTCTCCTCAGCATCGAATTTCATACATATATCCTATAGCAACAAAACACATTTAAGCAGATGAAAAAGAAAGAAATGATGAACTGAGTAAAACAAATTGATCATAAACTTTGTTATTAGTTGAAATATTTACTTAGAAGTCTTGACAAGATCTTCAAAATATTACATAGGTTTTTCTCCTTCTTCAACTCTCTCTCAGTCCCTCAGACTAAATCCCCCCCCATGATAAATATTTTGAACCCTTAACAAAACCTTGATGAGGATTTACCATTCATGTTAAGAATTTGTAATGAAGTAAGTAGGGGTGAGAGATAAAACTTGAAAAACATAAGAGGTGATAATAGGAGGTATTGCAAGTTGGAGTGTGTTACAGGTAGAACCTCTGAATCCTAAATCTCCATATCCGGAGAGCACTGAATTAGTTCACCAATTCAACGTTCGGGTGATTTGTGGTGTTGTGTTGAGAAATCTTCCAAATCCCGAAGCGTCGGAGCGCCAGTTTGAGAGTTCGCCAATTCGAAGTTTGGGGGAATTAACATGTTGTGAGGTTAGAACCTCTGAAGTCTGAAGTAGCGGAGTGTCGGAGATCTGAATCTCTGTATAAGCGTCATTTGGTTAAGCGCTTGGTCCTAGCCCTCGATCACATGAGATTTTGGTTGAAGTAAAGAGGCTAGTGCCCGAAATCTGATTTTAAGGATAAAAGGGCTTAGAGAAGGATCCCGCAGGGTTTGGATTTGTATGGACCTACACCCAAGGGTAAATTAGAGGGGCCTATGAACATTAAGAGAAGATCCAGCAGGGATCTGAGAGTTGATTCATCTCCTCAGCAAAACGATCCTAGACTGAGAGGTCGCGCGAACCCTAGGAGGGGTGGGGGTTTGCATCAAATACTAGACACTTACCATGAATACTATTGATGCAAAGATATCTAGGTATCTAATCTATCATTTAATTAACATATATCTTTCTCTTAGTTATTATCAACACAAGATATAATTTCCCTTAAGGAATATGTCCCAACAAGTGAAACAATGTAGGTAAAAAGAGTCCAAGTCACTAAATTTCCCTATGGGGGTCTTGATATGGTAGTCTTTGGCTCAAATATAATCAATTATTAGCATAAATATGAGAGTATATAGGTTTCTATCTTGCCCCGTCCTCTTTTCCATAGATTTCTTATCACAACTAGTCACCAAAATGTATATTTACTACATACTTACATAGACTCACAAGGTCATAGTTTTCATGAGTAACTTATAGGTTGTTATTATCATGGAAGGTTATTCAAATTATTGTAATAAAATGGAAAAAAATGGAAGAAAATGTTTTTCATTTTCAAATACACATTATTTACCTTATACCACATAATATATACATGTCTATTAATAAAACACAAGGGATTATTGTTTGGGTAAATATGGTAAGCTGGTAGTGAGTTTTCTTAATGGCATGTGATCAAAAGGTATGGAGTTCTTTAGTTGACACATGGAAAGGTAAAATTTTATCATCGACACCCCTTCCCTTTCCCCCTTTCATGGACTTGTATCCTTGTTGTGCTACTAATACTGATCTTGGAGAATTTTCATTATATTTTATATTTATTTTACCACTATGTATATGCAATAGCGGGTTCGTAATATACATAATCTTACAATAAACATAAGCATAACATGTATCATACTTAACTAAACATTACTAATCAATTATAGGTTATTGTAAATACAATTCAATTAATAAGATAATCATAGACAACATCCCATACCATATACAAATTTATAGTGGGAAACAACCCTAGTGATTGAGTGGAGAACCTACTCTAGATTAGACATGGCACTTAACTTATTAACAAAATTCTTGATCTCCAAGAAAGGAATTGGTTGGCATGGCCAAACTTGATCTTTTATCTATGCTTAATTTAATCAAATTTATATACTTTTGCAATAAAGGGGGTTTTCTATACACAATACTTATCTAACCTAGAAATGGTTGGTATTATCCTACCTGCATTTCTAGGCTTAATTTAATAAAAGGATTGAAAAAATATTTTTTTCATGTTTTGGTCTTCCAATTCTAGTTGTTATGCTTGTGCTTTTGGTTCTTCTACTTTCGTTGTAATTGCATCAACTAGAATTCCTTCTTGTGGAACTATACTTCTACTTTTATTTGTTTTCATTGGCTTCTTCTATAATTGGTGTCTGGTTTATTGGTTCCTTTAGCTCCATTGGATTCCTCTTGAGTGTTTCTATATTCTTCAACATTTTCTTTATGGTTGTATGTGACATTGGTTAATGCTATATGTCCTTATGACTTATGCTTGTGTTTAGTGTTTTTGACTACTATAACATATTCCTTCAACTATTGGGTTTGCTTCTTTCGACTATTGTCTCCATTTCTTTAGTTAGTGGCTTTGCTTCTTTCAGATATTAAATATACTTCTTATTGTTGATGTATTTAGCATCGGATAAGTACTTCCACATAAGCTTAGTGTCTAGCATGTGGAAGTCGTCCTAATACCTCTCATAACCTTAAGAGATCACTTTATGCGAGTGAATTATCTTTTAGAATTAATGTGAGGTTAATTAAGTTAAATGCCTAAGTTTGTTGACATTAGTAACTTAAGTGAGTTGATTAAGTCCTAGTTGTTAGATCTAAAGTGAACGTGAGATTAGATCTCAGTCATTGATCACTTTGGAGAAGATCTAGGGTTTTGTATTTAGGGTTAACTCAATGTAATAAAAGGCAGCCTAGGTGAGAGGATGAGACACACATAGATCACATATGAGAAAAGAGGGATTATTTGCTCATGTTCTTATGTCACACATAGAGATCACACAGGAGAAAATAGGGATTCGTTGCTCATGTGCTTGTGTCACACACATAGTGAGGAGATCTTATTGATTGGGTGAAGAACATTTCATCCAAGTGTGAGTGGGTAGGGATGAGGAAAGGAGAAAAGGGGCAGCAAGGGAGACAACAACCAAGTGGGCTAGGCTAGGTGTTGCATTGTATTCATCTGATGGGCCATTATCATAGGATGGGAGCCCAACATTTTATTTAATAAAATTAAAATCAGATTTGGTTTTGCCTTCAAGGTTTTTCCAGGGGTGTTTACCCAGATATCTTGTGCAATGTGTTTGGTTTCGTATTTAATGCTTCCAATGTAATTTCATTAACTAACCTAACCATGATTTTAATTAATAAAGTGATTTTATTCGAGATTATTAGTCAGGTGTTGGGTTGAGATACATTAACACTTTTGGTTACTATCTTAGCTTCCATGTTATTATGTTTTATTTGTTATTATGTTTTATTTGTTATTTTAGTTGTTTATTGTCTTGTGGTTATTGCATTCAATTTATTTATCTTCTATTTCATCATCCTTCTTATATGTTGCTAGATCAGTTGCTATTAGATTTCCCTTGATCAATTTTTTTCTAATTGCCCCTCTTTGGCTTTTGTTGGACTTCCATTATTGGCTATTTTTGCATTGCCTTACCTTCTTTGATTCCCATTGTATCAACTCCTTTTGTAGCTTTTCTTACTCTACCTGATCTAGTTTTTTTTCTTATTCTTTTTCAACTTTCATTTGTATGTCTTTGACTTCTAGAGTTCATGTTTATTTCCTTTATCCATGAAAAGGTTTGGCATACATTGTTGTTTATTCTTTACTCTTGGTACCTATATCTTCTTAGTTGGCTTATTTGAGTTTCATATATCCTTAACTTTCTCCTCCATCTGTAATCCTTGACGTTTATATCCCTAGTGCTACCTTCTTATGTTAATAAGTACTTTGTCTTTAGGTGATTGATCCCGTCCTATTTTTATTTCTTATTTTTCCAAATTCTTCCTAATGATTACCCTTTTTCAAAAGTTCCATTTATTCCTTTATCCTTTTTTCCTTATTATGGTAAATGTATACATGATTCTTTGTTAACTATCACCTGCTACTTTTGATCCAACCTCAATTGACTTATGTTTCTCCTATGCTAGTGATTGACTTCTTTTATATTGTGTCTTTTGGTTCTTCACATGGTTTCTTCTTTGTTTTTTATGTACCTATTTCCCTATGTATGATTAGGACCCATACCATTGGGTTCCATATATTGGAGAAATATTACTCATATAGTATTGGTATTCTATGATAACATATTCAAATTTTCATCTCAATAACTGTGCTAATATTGCTAACTTTCATTGGATTTGCTCTACCTTTGAACAGAGTCCATATGACCCATATGCTTCCACATAAGGAAAAGATAAAATATTTTCATGGATTTATTTATTTATTATTATTATTGTTACAATACCTATTATTAGTATCATTGCAATGAATCTTTTTTTCATTAGATATTTCCTATATAATGTGATTTGGTCTCTTCTTATTGTCTTGCATCATCAATCTTATTCTTCATTTATTCTCCTTTACATACCTAGCCTCGATATCATCATTAGATCTACTTTTGATTGGGCCCATTCTTAGTTTTAAACAACTCTTATAGTGTCTTTGATTAGACCCAAGGCTTTGTTTGTATGAAGGAACCCTTGTGATCTTATTATTGGGATTTTCTTGTCTTTGCATATACAATTGCCTATGATGTTTTATTACTCGATAGAGTAGTATGTTAGAGACTATTGTTGCTATTACCACATGTGTAACTTGACTTCTCAATCATTGGTGTTGGTAAAGTTCAATAAGCATCATCAGATACAACATAGTCCTTGTATGGAGTCCATCCACTTTTCTAATTTTCTCTTTACTGTTTTCTTTGTTTGGCATGCTCATCTAAGCATAATTGTTAGAGCATATATCTTTATGGGTGTGTTGTTGAATTGCTCCAATTCACCCCATGTGCATGCATAGGATGAAAACATATATTTTTGACTAGACACACACATACACATATTTTTTCAAAACAAAATAGTAGTATCTTTATTTCATTGTGAAAAAGTTAAATTCAATATTGGCCTTTTACGACTACTTTCATCACGTAGTAACTCAGATTAAGTCATCTGTCAAAGTAAAATAGAGAATTTCTACCCCATCATACAAATTGTAGTTTAGGAGATTTATGTTCAGAGAACAAATTCAAAATGTGTTATCCTAGTGACGACACAATGTTAAAACATGGGATGGGCCTAAGCCCAATGTGCATTATGCATATCTAAAATAGTAAGAGTTCTTTTATGGAGCTAGTACCATTCTCATTTAGAACATGTAAATATATCATACTTGCCACTATATTTCATGTCTCTATGAACCACTTGTGCAATGTATTTGTGTTCTTGATAGATGTGCAACTCCCTTAGGATGCCCCTCAACAATTGTGCCTTTGTATAAACCCCCTACACTGGTTCTTTTCAGATTCTTTGAGGAAACAAACACACACACACAAAGTGCAAAGATGATCATTTACAAACAAACACATACAAAGTGCAAAGATGATCTCATCATGTGAAGGAGCATGATAAATCTATAGAAAATCACATGACATATGCAAAAAAAACAAAATATGTTGAATTGATTAGGGTGTAGGATAAAAATTATCCAAAATAAACCATTTTATAGCAAAGTTCTATACATAGATTATGACAAAAATTTTGGTATCTAACATAGTTCCACATATCCAAATTTCAAGGGTATCATTCCTTCATGCTCCTAAGGGTTTTGAAGATCTTTGAAACCATCCAAAACCCAAAACCTTGAAAATCCAAAAACTACCTAGAACTATGTCTTTTATGAATTTTTTTGCTTCACTATATACCAATGAAAATGAAAATGAAAATTTTCGAACCGTTTTGAATAAACCATATAATATGCCTATGCCAATTGATTTGACGTTTAAAAAAAATCTATAAGATACATTTATGTAGACTTTTGCACCATTTTTTTTTGCAAATGGTGGTCATAAATTTGTAGTGGTAGGCCAATGTTTTTTGCAAATGGTGGTCATAAATTTTTAGTGGTGGGCCAATGTGTACTTGATTATGGTGTCAAGTTGGTGTTGGAGCAAACAATGGGTGCAATAGATAGCGATAGTTTAATTTTTGAATTTTATTGATTAGTTATTGGCATAATTTTAATGAACATAATGCCAAGTTTTTTGAACATTATATTAGTCTTTTCTCAAAATTTCAATTGACATAATTACAATACATGGAAATAGTGGATGTTGTTATTTTTAATCATCAATTTTTTATTTTTTTTGAGGCACTTAGTGTCATTTTTGGATACAACAAAGTCAAAATGATTCCTATGTCGTGTTGATGTTTTTATATGAACTTCAATCATTGTTGGTTGGTTAGATTCCATATTGACGTTATATTGTTGTTTATGATGTTTTACTTCTGACTCTTGCTTTTGTGCAGGGATGGATAGTGATTATGGGACTCATAAATAAATTGTGTTTGGCATCGGGATTAAAGGTGAACCCCTTGAAATCTACCATTCATTATTTGAGTCTTACAAAGACGGAACTTGCCCCTTTCAAGCTCTGTATTCTGTATAATTTTATGGATCTTTCACTGGGATTTAAATATCTCGGGTATTACCTAAAAGCCAGACTACAAAAATCGGAAGATTGGTTATGGCTTATAAACAAAGTGGAAAAGAGAATTAATCACTGGAGTTATAGATGGTTGTCTTTGGGGGGTAGGTATACTTTATGCAAAGATGTCTTAGAGAGACAACCAGTTTACTGGTTCTCACTCGCTTCAGTACTGCAGTCCATTCTCCATAAATTAAGAAAATTACTTTTTAACTTTCTTTGGAATGGGAGTGCAGACACAAATCATTTCCATATCAACCATTGGGAGCCTTTAGCCCGCCCTAAAAGTCTGGGGGGATGGGGTTTTCTAAACATTTTCACTTTCAACAAAGCCCTGGCTGCGTCGACGCTCTAGAGAGTTTTAACAAAGAAAGGACTTTGGCAGTCTGTATAAAAGGAGAAGTACTTTCCCTATATGACTGTGAAAAATTGGTTGCGTTCTGCGA
>ML833594.1:32643-44160 GCA_009831015.1 Picea engelmannii
CAGTCGGTGACGGAGTGTGTTGTTAAGCCACTCTGTGATGTTAAAGTCACCGGTTCGAAACCTGCGGGGACAAAAAATCCAACCATGTTAAGGGTTGGTGTGGCTCAGGCCGGGTGCGATCCTTGGGTGATTTTGACGGCTTAGATGCCCCTGAGTCACGGTTTCTCAAGCCACAGGTTAATCGTGTAGCCAACAGGTCCCGCACAAATTAACAAGCAAAAAAAAACAATATACATAACTTCCAATCATGTGGGTGGTCAAGCCCTAGGTTTCAGTTTTGAAACCGGGCTTTGATACCAAGTGTAGGGCCTCTGTCCCCACAGAGCCTTGTAAAAATACAAGCTAAAATTAAAGAATGAATAAATTAATTCAATCATCAACGTATAATCATTTATTATTCAACATAAATTAAATTTATCACAACATGAAATTAAATCTAATTAACAACCACATAATACAACCAATTCATGAAATTCATACATAAAAATACCTCTGTTTGATGCTAAATTCCTGATTTCTGGTTGTCCTCTATGTTGTTCTGCCCAAAACTGAATCTTCCTCCCTGCCAGCTAGGAACAGAGCCTGTCCGGCTCCCTAGCTCTAGAATTCTGTGAGGATTCTTGGCCCCCGAGCCCAAAAATCCCAGTGATCTGGTGCCCCCTGTAACAGTTCACCCAACCTTTGAACCAGAAAATATCCTCTGCAGAAAATACAGTCCTTCCCTTGCCATAATTCTCCTCTCCCAAATTTTCATAGCCACTCCCCGAAGGCCTTTGCCCATTCATATCCCCCCATTCACAACCTCCTCCTTCATTTAAGGCCAACCACCTTATCCCTCCATTTATTACCTTATCCTTCTATTTATCACCTTATCCCTCCACTCAATGCTTCATCCCCCCTTGCATACGTAAAGTTTATAATAAATAAATGAAAATTATTAAGCTCTTAATTCATTACCCAAACCTTTAATGAGTTAATTAATTAATTAATTAATTAATCAAGAGATATAAACAATTAATAAATAATTTAATTAATCAACAGATATAAACAATTAATAAATAATTTAATTAATTAATTAATATTATTAATAAACAATCATTTTTTAACTAAAATATATTAGGTCAGTTAATTATTTAATTAACTATACTTGATAAACCCTATGCAACTATTTAACTAGGGTTGTTACATGTGCATAGTCAAATTGGCAACGGTCTATGGCAGGATGATCCAGATTATAAAGTTCAGTTTTTACTTCTTGTCAGAGTCCTTTTGTATGGTTTTCATCGGGGATCTCTAAATTAGACTTTGGTCCATGCCCTCACAGGGGTTTTGTAAAGAGAAAACACTTTTGATTTCTTGGAAGAAATAAAGCAGATTACTATTCTGTCTCATTTGTGTGTACCTGTGACTTGGTTACTTTTGATTTTTGATCTCCACATTTACTTTTTGTAATCTGATATTTTTCAGAAACTTATATAAAAAAATTATGTTATTTTGTAACATTCTTTTCATAAAACAAATCAACCTAAACCCTTGTAATTAATACTTGTGGATTGCGGAA
Source organism: Picea engelmannii (assembly GCA_009831015.1). Classification (NCBI taxonomy): domain Eukaryota; kingdom Viridiplantae; phylum Streptophyta; class Pinopsida; order Pinales; family Pinaceae; genus Picea; species Picea engelmannii. The sequence continues at coordinate 34,205 of ML833594.1, forward strand.
TTTTTTTTGAGGTTATAAAACATAGGGTGATATTCCCGACTATCTTGTCTTAGCCATGCAAGATTAAAAAATGCTTGAGTAAGATAATTCACCTATTTTCCTCAACAAGGTGTTTATTGCATATTTGAACTTGGAAATTGTTATACATATGTTGTAAAGTGTTCTTGTTTTGGGAAGGTATCAAATCATCTTCAAACATCTTCTTTTCCTTGACCTAGATCAACTATTCAGTGATCAATATAAGGGGTGGTAGGCTTGGATAGTATAATTTCTATTTGATCCCTTGAGGTCACCAAGGAAGCCTCCCTTGTGGTGGACCTATTCCATCACTAAAACGAGGAAAGTCCCTACTAAGGTGACAGTGGTAGGTTCTTCCATAGTTACGCAATAATTTGGTATCTTGTGGAGGGATTTGCACAAGTACAAGTCTTGTGATAACATCTTGGCGTTGCTGTCGGGGAGGATTGAGTCATTCTCCTCAAACAACATATCTTTGGTCACCCTCCCCTAAATCCCTTATCTTATTAGTTTCCCTGGCGACTCCACTGAGGGTAGTTACCTCACTTTCCCTTTGATGATCCTAAAGAGATCATTTGGCGACTCCACTAATGCATTTTGAGTTGTTTCCCAAGTAATGGAGTTATGGATTTTCATGAATGGTTTCCTTGTATTGATTTTGAAATCATCCCCAGATACCCAAACAAATATAAGGACAGATGGTCAGAGAACTTTCCAAAATTCGAAGGATTGGTTGTTACTCATGTTGTAAATTTATTGAAATACATACAAGGTATGGGGGAACATGAAGATGTACATATACAACTGTTTTTAGTCTCCTTATTATTCGATGTATAGGATTGGATCAAAGACAATTTCAAACCAAAAACCATATCTTCTCTCACATATCTCATTAGCAAATTTCTTGAGTATGGGAACCCACAATCTCATACATATGAGGACACTCTTCAAGAACTCACAGTAGCCCTCAAAGGGGAGGGTTTCTTCCTAGATCATCTTATAAGAGACTCGAGGGAAGCCCACCATGTTCGAGCAAAAGATTCTACTGGGAGTATTCATCCTCATGGTGAAGACAATACTGATAGTTTCTATTGCTTGTTGAGGGTGAATAACCATAACAATGTGAATATTTATCCCAAAGGTTGAAGGAAAGTGTCAGACAAGATAAGAACTTTTGCAAGGAACTGGTTGATCAATGCCAAGATGTACATCTATTGATTGGCCTTTTTGCACAAAGATGAGAAGAGCATGACCTCATAGTTTAGCGATATGTGGAATGTTTCGAAGTCTCAATAGATGAAGAGCTTGCTAAGGCACACTTTTGAGTAAAAACACTGTGTGCCAACATACAAGAGAAGTATGACCAACCTTGGTTTATATCCAAGATATTGGAGTTGAAAGTGGAGGGAGAAGAATGGGATGGTTCCGAATATGCAAACCTTGACAAATTTTCCCCTCTAAACAAACAAATGGGTGATGGAGAATTCATTAGAAAAGAACCTCCATATCTTGAGCATGCCTTGGATGAAGAAGATTGTACATCTCCAAGGAAAGAACCCAAGGAAGAATATTATGAAGAGGGTTACCAACCCCTTGAAGAGGAGCAAGAATTGTCTCATGGTTCCATTGAAGATAACGAATACTTGATTCAAGAACGAGACCTTGAAGAGGTGAATAATGAGGAAGATCACCAAATACACAAACATTAGTTTCCTTGTGAATATGTCAAAGAAGAACACTTTGGTGAAACACACCCTATTGAAGACCTAATCCATGAAGAGGCTCCTCGTGAAGATGAAGCGTAGGTACCTTCTCCTCTAGTTGATGAAGTCATCCACGCTTCCATTCCTCCCACACATGGAAAAAACAATGTGGTAAGTTATGTTGCCATCCTAATACACACTTGCAAACATGAACAAAGTCTAGCTCACTTAGTGTGTCCTTGGAGGCACAATGCCTAGGTTCACAGTCCCCATTGTCACCTTGACTGGAACCTCTTCCTTCTAGGATTACTCCTAGGGAATCCAAGAGGGATAGACCCTAGTTACTAGATGTGATTTAATGTTTATGTTCTAGGAGTTGGTTTTAATTTGTTAAAGGTTTAGGGGAAAACTAACCTATGATGCTAAGGTAGCAAATGCAAAGTGCAAGACTACTTGTGTTAAGGAAACCCTTCCCTAGGTCAACTATGACTAGTGCCTAAAGGTTGGGCAAGGGGTCAACTACGTTTAAGGGAGTTTAATTAAAAAAGATTACAAGTATTACAAAGTTACAACTATTCCACAACAACGCTACAAGTACTTACAATAATGAATATAAGATAATACAACACTTATACAAGAGATACACAAGATACAAATAGACAAGATTAACCAAGTGCCAAAGTGTGAGAATTAAAAGATATTCAAAGTTAAGATCATTCACATAAGGCCAAGCATGCCCCAATAAGAATTGGACTTCTTTTCAATGGCAACCACTAAAGCACTCAAGATCCAACAAGAATATGCCTCAAAGTGGGATGTGCTATCTCTTGAGGGATCACACCATAAAGAGCATGAATTGAAAGATATCAAATATTTGAAAGATAAATGCTCAACAAAATCAACAGATCTAACACTTAGATATTCAACCACATTTTCATAAAAAGATAAAGGATGTATGTTCTTGCAAACTAGTGATCTAAACAACCGTCATAAGATATACCCAAGTAAAGATTGCTTAGAAGACTAAGTGGTTAAGAGTTGCTTAAATATTTTATAGATTTTAATCACCCTCCTAACTAAGTGTCAAACCTTAATCCTCCTCCTCCAATTACCAAATAACTGTTGGATGCTCAATATAGTAAGGAAACGAGGCCCACCCTAGATTTCATATTCAATCCTAAGATTCGAGTACTTCCCGAAAAGGACGCATCCTGTGCGTCATGAGACCGTCCCCAACCTACACCTTCCATTGTTTTCCTCAAACCCCGTTTTAGATGGAGAAGATGGTGGTATTAAGGTGTCCTGGTTGGTCTAAAATGTTATAATGACTTAGGACTAAGTCTTAATATGTGTTGTGAGTGTTTTAGATAAGTTTTGGATGCCCAAAAATAGTGAAAACTGCCCAAAACTGAAACTCAAATGCTGTTGAAAGTGTGCTGCAAAATCTGAAATTGAAGCATGTAACACCACATCTAAAGCATGTAATGAAAGCTAAAAATAAATATTATTCACTTAACCATGTACACATGTAAACTTGAGATGAGGAATGTGAAACAAAGACAAGTACAACTTATCAAATGTGTAACAGAAGATCGCCTTAGATGATCACCATTTAGCCATGTAGTTTAAATCATTTAGAGAGCATGCTAAACATTGATAACACTTGCTGAAAGAAAAACTAAATCCTACACCATGCATTCAACCATAAACCATTTGGAAACTTAAGTAAATGAATGCTCTGAAGAAAATAAGGACAGCTTGCCAAATGGAAACCAATATTTAAACTTTATCACTTAGTTATGTGTGTTGTTGCATGAAACCAAAGTGCCAAGTGAAGATAAAATTTGCTGGAATCAAAACTAGAGAATGAAAGTAGAACTATGCCTTATAGGCTTAAACTAAAATTAATAATGTGTGATGACTACTCTAGAGAATTTTAATCCATGTGAACCATAAAAACCATCAACACATTACTACCATCTTAGCCATATGATTTTGGGGATTACTCTCCCAAGGTGTAGACAATTAGTAAGCAAAAACTTTGAAAATAAATTGAAAACCACTCACAATGACACAAGTTGGAGGTCAAGCCTACCAATGTTGTGCTAAAGAGGGTTGGAAAGAGAAACTAAACAATGGTTATTAGAACAAACTAGCCACACAACCTTGTCCTAATGACAAGTGGGGCAAGGAATAAAAAAATGCTGCAATAAATCTATGTCCTAGTCCAACGATTTTGGGGGGTTGGCAGAACCAATCACTCACCCAAGGTGTAGGCAACTAACTAACTTGCAAAACTAAAATACAATGGCTGAAATACAACAAGAGAATGCAAGCCTCGAGGGAACTTCCCAGGGGTTTGCTACAATGCTATAAATGACTAGATGGAAGAAGAAAATCATTACCCAGCTAGTGGAGGCACTTTGGGGGTGTTGTGAGAGTGAAGTTGGGCAGTGTTATTCCCACTTTTTAGGGATAACTAGGAGATCATGTCTCGAGGCCCACAAGTCCTAGACATGGAGTACCGAGAGCAGGATTGACCTGAGGATAGCCCTGGAGGGCCCATCTTTTTCTCTCATCATCTTTTGTCTTGACAAAAACAACAACATCCATCACCATCGGATTGGTCCTATGTAAGAAGAGGTTGTTGTTCCATGAGGTAATTGGTCCAGTTATCATGGTATGTGTCACTTTTGATCATTGAAACCTTTAAATATATGCATCTGGTTCCACTTATCTCTAACAACTGCTTGGATCTTACATTTTCTCACTTGACCATGTTTGGGGGGATTGACAGGGTGCCCTAGTAAGCCTGTGACTGTAGGTTTTGGTTTGCCACTGGGGGGGTTTTTGAAAAGCCATCGTCCGCTCCCATCATAGCACCACTCTTACATCTTGTTTCCTGCTCACCTATCCCATTCCCCTTTTCCAGGCATTGGGTTGACCTATTTCAGGACTGCACCTTACCTCGTCGGGAGAAGGGGCTAAAGGCCCATAAGGTAAAAGCAAGCTGGTAAAAGATAGAAGCCTAAAAATGAACCTTGAGATGCTTCGCCCAGGGATCCCCGAGAAAGCAATAAAAAGCTTCTCAGCAAGAAACAAGAGGTACCCAAACAAATAATAAAACAAGACCTAATCAGAGGATAGGGGGTCTCATCATGAGCCAACCTATTAGGTCCATGGGTACCTAGCAGTATGACATTGCCACCAGCTGGTTACCACACCAGGGCAGTGACTCTTGGTTGCATGGCTAAGGGAAAGGGGGTCTCATCACGAGCCAACCTTCTCATCTTTGCGAAAGTACTTGTGGGTAACGCTGTCAGCTCTGGTCACCATGCCAAGGCAGTGTCCCCTGATTAGATTTTGAACCAAAAAAACAAATAAAAGAATAAAAAGAATAAAGGCAAGAATGGGCTTGGAAAAAATGCATCCATGACAGGGACAACTCACCTTCTACAAAGGCACCCACAGGTAACACATTGCATCCTTGTGCCTTACTGCACCCACATGCTTGGACATCCCCTGACCACACCATCCACTTACATGGCTTGGATGAGATCTCTCTGAGAACTTTCCTTTTTCTATGGACACTAGCCCAATAAGAAGCCTTATACTTTTCCCCAGACTTGTATTGCAGGCTTGTGTAATGTCTTTGAGCTATTAATTGATGTATTAGGGATTTTATGCATGTGTTTAATAATATTAATGATGAAATGAGATTGACATTGCTATGATCCCTGTGACTGATGAGCCCATGGAGGGCGTAGCCTTTGATGTGCAGGACCATACCCGACGGACAGGTAACATTTGGACCGATACACATGGGGAGATGATCAGTTCGGACCTCCATGGGGATGAAGAGCCCATCAGATGGATCCTGAGACCCCGCCATGGGGCAGAGACGAGACATAGATAGATCAATGTCTTGCACCAGAGAAGAAGAGGACGTTCCACCAGAGGCACCCTGACAAAGCTTGACCTAGGGGGATTTGCCCTTTTTTAGTGGAACGTTGACCTTGGAAAGCCTAGGACGTCACCCATCATAGCCATGATGTCATCCAGCAGTATGGACATTTTGGGAGGCAGACTGGGCAATATTGGCATGTGTGGCAGGTTGGAGAAGCCCAAGGAGGGCTAACGTTTTGCTCCAGGATGCCCCATTTTCCCTAGAAGGGGCTAACGCCTCCCTTAGAGGGGCTTCTTATCTCTTTATAGCTCAATTAGGGTTTTAATTTGACAATTTAATGTAAAACAATATGATTTTGATAATTGGGCCTTGTTGACCTTTTACCTAACCTAAAATGTAAAATTAGGTCAAGGTTTTGTATAAATGAGAGATTTTCACTCTCATTTTTTCAAGACAACTCACTCACTCATTAGTGAGGTCTAAAATTAGCGCCCTCTCTTGGGTTATTGGATCATTGGATGATGCGCACTTGTTGAAGGAAGGCTATTTTGGCATATTTTGGTTTCTGTCTTGAAGGAAGGTGTTACAACTAGGGTTTGCACATTTATTTCTTGGTGAATTGTAAGTATTTTTCTGCAAAACTTTTGTAGTTTAATTTCTTGCATGTATTTATGATTATTGCTGAACAAAAACCCTAGGTGACAAGCACACAAGTAGGTCCTTGTCTCATGTCCCATGATAGAGATATTTTCAGCCATTGAAGAGGACAAAGAGAGCCTAGCCATAAATACACTCCTTTTTCCTTTTCTCCCTTTGCTAGCCATACCTGTTTGAGCTCAAGAAGGAGAAGACATCCTAGGCCTAGGTTATCTACACTTAGGGCTGTTTTCTTCTAGGGTTTGATGATAGAGCCTTGATGTAGCAACACTCTCCCTCATTTGACTCTCTTGTCTTGACTTTATCTTTCATGCTAGCCATTTTTTCCATCTAAGGAAGGAGGTGAGAGCACGAGGCCTTGCCATAGCAACACCGAAGTGAGCCTCTCTCCCCTAGGGTTTTTTCTCTGAGGCCCTGCCATAGAAGCACTTTAGAGCTCTTCCCTCCAGTCCTTATCCGTCCTCCTTCAACCTGTGCGTCCTTCACTTATGACTCCATTAAATCCTAAGGCACTGATCTAAGTCCTCTAGCATTGAAGTAGAACTTGATCTAAACACTCTCAAAGCTTTTGAATTGAAACCCTAACTACACTAACCCTAGTTCTAGCTAACCCTAAGTTTCTAACGTCATCATTGGATATCTCATCTTTAAAGAAGCAATGTTTTACTTTATAAGCAATTGAATGGTAGTTGAAGGCATTAGTTAAGTCAAGTATTGATTTATTGCATTGAATGCCATATCGTTCTAGTATTTATTGGTGAAGTGACATTGTCTTTCAGTGTTATTTTGTAAACATTGACTTTGTCAACATTTACTTTCAAATTGCTTTTATTGAATATCAGATAGTCTTTGATATATATGAAGTACTAACCAGAGCATGCATATATCAGTTTATTGTTGCTTTGTTCTCGGGCAATGATTCTACTTGGTTATCTTTGTTGGCTATAAGCTGGACTATCTGTTTCGGTGGTGATCTGTGAAGGGGGGAAACTTGTCATTGTCTGATTATCCTTTAGCCTCTTCAAAACCCCAGGTCATCGGGGATGTCTCCCCTAGGCCTCACCTCCCTAAAGAGAAAGAACCTTCCCATCGTGGTGACATTGGCTGAGATGGGTTCTTATTACGCCAGTTTGGACCTCTACTTTATAGCCTTTCTTCCTAGCTACAAAATGTGTGATAAAAAACAACATATCCCCTTGTTCCTGGTAAGAATCTGCAAAAACCAACAAACAAATGTTTGCTGGAAATGCTGCGTAACACAACAAAGTTAAGAATTTTTTTTGTTTTTTACACATAAATTTTTCACATAAAAATCTCCAAATGAATATTGAAATTATATGACCTATCTAAGATGGTTATTAAACTGAAATATAAATGGAATATGAGCAGAAAATATGACTAAGTAAAGCTAGGAGTTTGAAAAGGCTTTGAGGGAAGACTCATTCTTGAGGCTTTCCCAACAATCCCTTGAGGTAAACCTGCAAAACTCAAGACAAATTGTGAAGCATAGAAGTAGATAATATGTGTAGATAAACTACCAATCTGAATTACTTCAAACAACTAGCTATCCAACATATATAAACAAACAAGAATACTCTTTGATAATCTACCCAAGTAAACTACTTTACTAGAGATCTACTCAACACTACAAAATAAACTCAAACACCACAATATCACCTCATATGAAAGAATGCAACCAGAATACTCTTGGTGATTCAATATCCTCCAAAGATTTAATAATCCAATGGAAGAATGTTGCAGCAACAAATTGTTCCAAGACTCTCAAGAGCAAAATGGGATGGAATGCAAGATGGCAAGAGAAAGAGAAGTGGGGCGAAAATTCAATAGAGTAACACTAGCTCAAAGATTGGCGAGAAATGAGTGAGGAGAGGCTCTCTTTTATAGCTCAAGGAGGCAAAACGATCCCTCTCAAATGAATTCCAAGTGTTGCAACTCGGCCATAAGGTGGAATCCCAAGGAAGGGGGGCGCACCACATGAGGGTTTTGACATGGATTGAGGGTGTGGATGGGTGAGGTGGAGCATGGGACCAAGTGAGGGTGAGGTGGTTGGATAGGAGGGGCACACTACTCATGGGAGGGGCCCACAAAGAAATTAAATTGCTTTCCTAAGGTTTCATGGTGAAGGGGGGTGCAAATCCCCCTAGGGGGCGTGAGGAAATGAGGGAGTGAAAGTGTGAGGGGGTGAGTAATGGTTAGGATGTGGGTTGGGTAGGTTAGGGATGACTTCTCTTGCCCTTTTCCAACTTAACATTACCCCATCAACTCAATTTTACAAAAAATACATTTTTGACTTAGCAATAAAAATTGTTGTTTTGACTGACTGATACTCCGGGTGGACAAACACCTAGCTAAGTTTGTCCGACTGAGTTGAAACTTGGCCCAAGGGTGTAGGAGGTGCCTTTCCATTTTATTTGAGCACAAATACCCCTATCAAAAACCCAAAGGCCTAGTTTTTACAATAATTGCTCAAAAACAATTAATTAATTAAATAATTAAAATCCCAACCTTAGGAAAATTAATTAAATTTAATTAATTAAAAAAAACCTATTTGGACTCGACGAAAATCCGCAAAACTTTCTATGATGTCTTGCATGGTCATTTACATCATTCCTAAACAATAGTTACCAGAGGATGAGACCATTAGAACACCCTTCACAACTTTGGAGGAATTATTGCAGGTGTGAGGGAAAAACTCAAGGGAAATCAACCAGGGTGAAAAGCCTAATTGATAGCCCGAGGATAAAAAACCCTCAGTGAAAGGAACTCTCCCAATGAAAAAATCCCAAGGTACCTGACCCAACTATGATCCATGCATACCTATTACATTATTAACCCACACAAGGGTGCGAAAATTCCATTTACAAAAATTTGTGCTGGAGGCATAAATTGCCCAGTTGAACCAAACTGTCTTCGACACAGTTGCATATGATGATGAATATCTTCATGGCACATGGATTTGACCCTCTAGTTGAATAGGGGGTCAACATTTGGCTCCACATGGGGACGTGTGTTCGATCTTCTCACATGGGACGGAGAGCATACGAGAATCCAATATCTACAAAATGTGCTCACCAATAACCAACATGAGCATACATATACACATATAATGAAATAAACAAATGCTATAAACAACATCTACATAATGAAATATCTAAAGTACAACATTATAACTACAAAATGAATCTATGATACAAAAATAATTCTAAGTACATATCAATATCATGAATGAAACGATACAAAATTGAAATACAAGGAAAATGGTTAGAGATACGTTACAGAGGGTGTCCGTTTGGACACCAAGTTACTCATCATCTAAAAAAGAGTTTGATCTGCTATCCATTCCTTGGAATGTTGATGGGCTTGTTAATGTTTATGCCATTATTATAGCTCTTTGCATTTCAATAGATAAGAGCATAATATGAACAAGATCATTGAGAAATACACATTCACAAGAGACACAACATTTATCCTGGGAAACCCTATAGGGGAAGAAAACCCAACAAAAACTTCCTTATCATAAATAGCTTATGCAATGTTCAAGAGATAACTCAAACCAATACAGATAGTCCTCCCCAAGAGATGCACCACTCTTCTTCTCCTCTCTCCAACTGGTAATTGCAACTTGCCTCATAAGAGAATGAGCAAGTGAG